>JAXCGZ010022744.1:55000-80000 GCA_037179515.1 Halocaridina rubra | reverse complement strand
GAAATATCAAATAAGCACATTACATATGTGAAAACATGAATAATTTTTTTACCCCGACCGGGACTCGAACCTAAGACTTATGATTACTAAGTCAAGGCGCTACCACTACACCACAGAAGGTTAAAAGGAACCCAACCTTATAGCTTATATCTGCTATACTTAGGAATGAACGCATTCTATCTGAAGTCTTAGGTTCGAGTCCCGGTCGGGGTAAAAAAATTATTCATGTTTTCACATATGTAATGTGCTTATTTGATATTTCAAGCCCGAATGAGATTGGGACTTGAATTAAATGCTAAAATGAAGCCACGAGTGAGGTTGGGGAATCTGTAATATGAACATAGTGGCATTCAGATAGAATGCGTTCATTCCTAAGTATAGCAGATATAAGCTATAAGGTTGGGTTCCTTTTAACCTTCTGTGGTGTAGTGGTAGCGCCTTGACTTAGTAATCATAAGTCTTAGGTTCGAGTCCCGGTCGGGGTAAAAAAATTATTCATGTTTTCACATATGTAATGTGCTTATTTGATATTTCAAGCCCGAATGAGATTGGGACTTGAATTAAATGCTAAAATGAAGCCACGAGTGAGGTTGGGGAATCTGTAATATGAACATAGTGGCATTCAGATAGAATGCGTTCATTCCTAAGTATAGCAGATATAAGCTATAAGGTTGGGTTCCTTTTAACCTTCTGTGGTGTAGTGGTAGCGCCTTGACTTAGTAATCATAAGTCTTAGGTTCGAGTCCCGGTCGGGGTAAAAAAATTATTCATGTTTTCACATATGTAATGTGCTTATTTGATATTTCAAGCCCGAATGAGATTGGGACTTGAATTAAATGCTAAAATGAAGCCACGAGTGAGGTTGGGGAATCTGTAATATGAACATAGTGGCATTCAGATAGAATGCGTTCATTCCTAAGTATAGCAGATATAAGCTATAAGGTTGGGTTCCTTTTAACCTTCTGTGGTGTAGTGGTAGCGCCTTGACTTAGTAATCATAAGTCTTAGGTTCGAGTCCCGGTCGGGGTAAAAAAATTATTCATGTTTTCACATATGTAATGTGCTTATTTGATATTTCAAGCCCGAATGAGATTGGGACTTGAATTAAATGCTAAAATGAAGCCACGAGTGAGGTTGGGGAATCTGTAATATGAACATAGTGGCATTCAGATAGAATGCGTTCATTCCTAAGTATAGCAGATATAAGCTATAAGGTTGGGTTCCTTTTAACCTTCTGTGGTGTAGTGGTAGCGCCTTGACTTAGTAATCATAAGTCTTAGGTTCGAGTCCCGGTCGGGGTAAAAAAATTATTCATGTTTGATTACCTAATTGTGATTACCTAATTGTGTTTACGGGAAAGAGCCCAAAGCTCGTATCTTCCCGTCTCCTGATCGGTTCCATTTTTAGACTTAGTGATACTTATCATACCTGTCCTTAAAACTATGGATTGAGATAGCATTAACTACCTCCTCGCTTAGCGAATTCCAATTATCAACTACTCTTAAACTGAAAAAGTATTTCCTTACATCCTGCAAACAAGTTTTCTTACGAAGCTTCAAACTATGACCTCTAGTTCTAGAGCCAGCCATATCGAAATATCGATCCCTATCCACTCTATCATGCCCATGAAGGAATTTAAAGACTGTCACCATATCCCCCCTTACTCTTCTAGCTTCGAGTGATGGCAAGTCTAATTCCCTCAGCCTCTCATCATAACCAAGATTGCGTATTTCTGGCACCAGTTTCGTGGCATGTCTTTGAACTTTTTCAAGCTTAGCTATGTGCTTTTTCAAGTGCGGATTCCAAAAGGGGGCTGCATATTCGAGCTTTGGCCTCACATAGGTTACATAAATATTTCTGAACATTTCCTTGTCCATGTGCCTGAAGGCTACCCTTACATTTGATAAGAATGCATATGCTGCCCTTACTACGCCATTTATATGTGTGTGTGTGTGTGTGTGTGTGTGTGTGTGTGTGTGTGTGTGTGTGTGTGTGTGTGTGTGTGTGTGTGTGTGCGTGTGTGTATACTCAAACACACACAGAGAAAGAAATATATAAGCAAGTATAGACATAAGTATACATGTCTAAAATGGATAAGTATATTAAGTCATGAACAGACTGAATAATGACCAATGTCCAGTGAATGCTATATTATATATGTGTGTGTATACACACACACACATAGGGAATGAGAGATATAAGCAAGTATAGACATAATTATACATGTCTAAAATGGATAAGTGTATTTAGTCCTGAACAGACTGAATTATTGCCAATGTCAAGTGAATGCTATTTTTTTGTAATATATTCCAGTGTTTGAATTATATAGATTTTTAATATCACATTCCATTAGTTATTAATATATGGGATATTTGTGAAAGTATAACCCTGATTTATATATTTGGCACTTCAGCTACTTATATATATAAGTAAATATATGTTGGCCATGTATGTTAATATATTTCATATATTTTGTTTGACACAATTATGGATTTGATTAATTCATATTTTGATATATTGATTTCACAATATTATATGGGAAATATATGCTTTATTGCATGACCAATATTAATGGTCATATATAAATATATATTATAATAAAATGATGATATAAGTAATAAACAGGAAATGAACAGAAAATAATAATTTTATTTTTAAGATACAAAAATATATACTGTACAAAAATATATAAATTTCATTATGAGAAAATACACAAGTATGGCAAGACATATCCCCATGTAATAATATAAGTGTACTGAAAAAATTACATATGAGAATACTCAAATAAAAAACCAATTGACTACATATTCCTATGTAAACAAATGTAAAGGCACTGGAATGGGGAACCACATCAAAATACAACAGCAAAAAATGAAATTTAACAACACTGTCACTGCATAAACACATGAGGGAAAAAATAAATGCACTAATATCATGCTGAACAATAAGAAATGCACTAATATCATGCTAAAACAATAAGAAATGCGGCAAGCGGAGCAGGAAAACTGAACGCCCAGGACTGGGTTGTCACAAATGAGACCACGCATCGCGCGCTGTCTTTTTGTACTGCGGTGCCAGACGTATAGGCGAATTTTTCAATTTTTAACGGTTCCAGACCCGGAGGACTGCGTACGCCGGGTAGGATCGATCCTTTGGATCGTACGTAGACGTACGCCTTCTCCTATGCCCGCGTACAATCAAGAAGATCGATCTTACCAGTCGTACGCAGTCTTCTACGACTGATTTGGTCTTCCGAATCACGGAGATTATTGGGTGCAGCAGCCAATTATCGTAGGCCCTCCACGACGGTTCAGGACCCCCTCAATTGTTTTAAACTACGTAGGACCGTTAGGATTCCGTCGTACGCGGACGAACGATTACACCCGATTATCGTAATGACATCATTTCTGCTGGGAGGATTCCGTCTTTAGATGGTCTTAAGAGTCGGGTCGGTAATTTTGGCTATGTGTGACGCCACCTTAAGACGCATGGTAAAGGTTAGGAGTTGCAGTTAATAACCCGTATGAGATTAAGATTCTAATTATTACAAAATGTATTATCCAAGAGCAAGTGTAGTCTGCTTTTTTTTTCATATTATATCTCAACAAGAATGTCATTTGGTAATTTTTCTTATTCATTATGATAATGAATCTAAGATTGCCAGTGGTTTAAGGATTAATGATGCCTTCATTAGGCCCATTGGTGTCACAAGTCAAGAGCTTCCTTATAGTGGAAACGAGGGTAATTTTTTTTTGGATTTGAGATATTTTAAATTTTGTGTGTGACAAAGTTGCATTTTGCTATTGGTGATTATTGTACAACAGTGAAAAGCCAGCTTACCCCCAAGCAAATTGAAATGATAGCCCATCAGAACATTTTATTCTTACTGTAAACTAATCAAACAACTTGCTGGCTAGTACAGTGGTAACGCGCTGGCTTCGCATTCACGAGGTCGAAAGATCGGTTCCCGTCCAAGACCGTGAGTTTAAGCTGTTTACTGGCAGGAATTGCTGTGTTTGGACACCACAGTGGGGGGTTGGGGCTTGCCCTGGCTGACGAATACCCATTGTATTGAAATGGAAATAAAGGATTATTATTATTATTATTGTGGGTATTAATTCGTTGAACTGCTATGATTATTTGCTTTTTTATGTACTGTAGCTGTACTGGATTCTCTCTCTCTTCGCCATAAGGTATCTTCCCTTTTTCTTTTCTATCACTACTACTTCCATCACTGCTCTGATGAGTTGGGGAGTTGCATCCCTTCCCCACTGCCGAGGATGCGTAACACTTGCCAAGCGGCCTCATCTCACAGGTACTGTGTAGAGATTTGTAGCTCGCAGATTGGTCGGTGCAGCGACTGCTTCTTCCCATCTACCTCCAGACTCTGAAACTCTCTTCCTCCTTCTGTCTTTCCTAATTCTTATGACCTTTCATCCTTCAAAAGCAGATCAGAGCCTAGTCGTCCATATCTCTGGGTCCTCTGTACTTTAACTGTTTCTTCTATCTGTCGTTTTCCTTTGTTTGACATTACCTCATCTCTGCCTTTTCCTTGACCTTTCTCTTTTCCTTCGTCTTGGTATTTTCTCGTGCCCGGGCCTTTATTGATTAGGGCAGTTTCTGCCTGTCCCGGTGTCACACTCAAAAAAAATATTGTTGTATGAAGTTATTGTTGAATTGTTCAATCCACTGATCAAAGGCATATCCCTCACCCCAGATTCTTTAACGTTGACACAAACCTAATCTAACTATATTTTTAGAATGGATTTTGAAAGGTCACCTAAGTTATTGGGATATCTTCCCACACTGTTGGTTATCACATTAAAAACTATCATTATTTACTTTTTCTAAACTTGCTAATATGTTTTCCAAAGATATACTGTTTTGTTAAATTTGGATTGCATAGATAATTAAAATTACAAAGAGGAAGGTGAAGGTAAATGCATAGGCGGAGGAGGAGGAGAAGGAGGAGGAGGAGGAGAAGAAGAAGAAGAAGAAGAAGAAGAAGAAGAAGAAGAAGAAGAAGAAGAAGAAGAAGAAGAAGAAGAAGAAGGCGGAGGCGGAGGTGGAGGAGGCGAAGGCGGAGGTGGAGGCGGAGGCTGAGAAGAAAGAAGAGGAAAAGGAGAAGCAGTAGGAAGAAGAAGAAGAAGAAGAAGAAGAAGAAGAAGAAGAAGAAGAAGAAGAAGAAGAAGAAGAAGAAGAAGAAGAAGAGAAGAAGAAGAAGAAGAAGAAGAAGAAAATAGAAAACAGACTCGAAATAAACATGCATGATAATATATTTTATGAAAATCTGAAGAAAATAGATGAAATACAACCTTTTAGAAATTTTGCCAATATAAAAAACTAAGAGTACATGATTAAAAGAATAATGGTGTTTCCCAAACTTCAGTAGATCATGTACCGCTTCAGATTTGCATTATCACCCAAATAAACCCTTGTAATTTTTACTCTAGCACTTCTTAATATATTCACAGTAAATAATTAGTTGATAGATGGAAAAACAAAAATAAAGATTATTCGCTTATTTTCGAGTAACCGAAGTTAATACGCAGTTGAAAACAAAGAAAGAAAAACAATGTTTACTTGGAATTCTTTGGTATATAAGAAACTGCCATAAAATGGGATTGAAACTATCATACAGTGCGGAACTTACTTTAGAATTTTAAAATTTTGGTTCCGACCAACAATATTGTTTGTAGCCCTACGCTATAATAGAACTAGCTGAAATTAGTTAAAAACAATCATAATTATTGCTACTCTACATTAAAAAAACTCAAGGAGATCTGGTTAGATATTACCTTGGTTACTGAGAATGCATTCAAAAAGCTGCAAAGAAGAGCAATGTGGTGTATCAAATTCGCATAAGCCACCGATGCATGAAAAGTCGGAAACACCTAAATTAAAGAAGAAGAAGAAGAAGAAGAAGAAGAAGAAGAAGAAGAAGAAGAAGAAGAAGAAGAAGAAGAAGAAGAAGAAGAAGAAGAAGAAGAAGAAGAAGAAGAAGAAGAAGAAGAAGAAGAAGAAGAAGAAGAAGAAGAAGAAGAATGATAGTGAAAAGCTACCTTAAAACAAAAGGAACCATTCATAATGTTAGCTTGTATTAAAAAAAAAAAAACTACAATAAGTGCGGCAGATAACCACGCATATCACACATGCTGAAATAATGGATTCTAGGAAAACAGAACACGTGTAAAGATTCAGTGCACAAGTGTCACTTAGATGTTTATGTACAAACAAATAGATATGTGTACAGAAGACTATAGATAAAAAGTAAATTCAATTTAGATAGATATGCAATAGAAATAGAAAATTATGAATGTACATGTTCCACCTGGCTTGTATGACAACTTAAATAACTTGATCTCTCTTTACTCGAGATGAGAAGAAGACCTGACATGAAACAACTTTCAATCTAAATCTTGCTACTCAGTGCAGTGGGTAAGTGTGTGGGTGTGTGATTACTTAATTGTGATTACCTAATTGTGCTTACGGGAAAGAGCCCCAAGCTTGTATCTTCCCTTTTTTGATAGGTTCCATTTTGTATTTAGTGATACTTATCATACTTGTCATTAAAACTATTGATTGAGTTAGCATTTATTACCTCCTCGCTTAGCGAATTCCAATTATCAACTACTCTTACACTAAAAAAGTACTTCCGTGCATCCTGCAAAGAAGTTTTCTTACGAAGCTTCAAATTAAGACTTCTAGTTCTAGTACCAGCCATATCAAAATATCGATCCCTCTTCACTCTATCATAACTATAAAGTTATTTAAAGACTGTCACCATATCCTCCTCAATCCTCTAGCTTCGAGTGATGGTAAGTCTAATTCCCTCAGCCTCTCATCATAACTGAGATTGCGTATTTTTGGCACCAGTTTCGTGGCATGTCTTTGAACTTTTTCCAGTTTAACTATGTGGTTTTTCAAGTGCGGATTCCAAAAGGGTGTTTTATATTCAAGTTTTTGCCTCACATAGGTCACATAAATATTTCTGAACATTTCCTTGTCCATGTGCCTGAAGGCTACCCTTACATTTGCTAAGAAAGCATATGCTGCCCTTACTATGCCATTTATATGCATTTCTGGAGACAAATCTGCCAGTAAGTTTACTCCTAGATCTCCCTCATTCTCTGTCTCTTGAAGTTGTACTCCTGCCACAGAGTAGTCATGCTTGGGCTTTCTTGCACTTGTACCCATTCTCATTACCTTACATTTTGAAGTATTTAATTTCATTAGCCACTTTTCTGACCACTCATGCAGACTATTTAGATCTTCCTGAAGTTCTCTACCATTGTTCTCGTTTCTTACTTTCTTCACAATCTTTGCATCATCTGCAAACATATCCATGAATGAATTTACAGACTCTGGTAGGTCATTTACATATACAAGGAACAAAAGTGGCCCTAAAACTTGACCCTGTGGAACTTCACTACTAACTCTTCTCCATTCAGACACTAAGTGTCTTACTCTAACCCTCTGTTCCCTTCCTTCTAAGTAAGTTTTTACCCAATCCAAGACATTTCCTCCTATTCTAGCCATTGCTTGCAGCTTCTTAATAAATCTCCAGTGCGGGACAGTGTCAAATGCTTTCTGAAAGTATAGAAATATGCAATCTGCCCAGCCCTCTCTCTCCTGTAAGATTTGACTTACCTCATCATAAAATTCGAATAAGTTTGTTACTCCTGATCTACCTTCTCTGAAGCCATGTTGTCTCATTGACAAAAAGTTGAAGGATTCCAAGTGAAGAGAGATATGTTTCCTTAGCATTTTCTCCATAACTTTGCAAACTATGCTGGTAAAGGAAACTGGTCTATAGGTTGGAGCCGTATCCCTCCTCCCCTTTTTGAAGATAGATATCACGTTCGCTTATTTCCAGCATCTTGGAATCTCCCCTGACTCCAGTGACCTTTTTAATATGATACTTAGTGCCATTGAGAGAGAGAGAGAGAGAGAGAGAGAGAGGAGAGAGAGAGAGAGAGAGAGAGAGAGAGAGAGAGAGAGAGAGAGAGAGAGAGAGAGAGAGAGAGAGAGAGAGAGAGAAATATGAGGTGGATTTTGGATCAGAGAGTACAGAAGTATTTGTTAATACTATGAACTGTTACTACAAGCAAGAATATGAATAATAATTGGAACTACCAGAAAGAGGTTGTTTTTAGTGTCAAGAACACTCATCCTCTTAATACGAACGAGAATTTGCATGCGGAATATGGGTATTAATTTAAGCATACCCAAAAAAGAGAAACATATTTTTCCTCTGCAATTGCCATAGTCGTAGAATCAGCATAGTACCTGATTATTATTATTATTATTATTATTATTATTATTATTATTATTATTATTATTATTATTGTTATTATTATTATTATTATTATTATTATTATTATTATTATTATTATTATTATTATTATTATTATTATTATTATTATTATTATTATTATTATTATTGATCCTTTGAAAAACAAGTATGTGGAGTTAGAAAACAAATATTGTATCTGAACAACTGATAGACCCCAGTTGTTTTGTTTAAAGTAACGGTGGGTTTTCAACACCCACACATGATCTAAATGCTAGTGTT
Organism: Halocaridina rubra; assembly: GCA_037179515.1. Lineage (NCBI taxonomy): Eukaryota > Metazoa > Arthropoda > Malacostraca > Decapoda > Atyidae > Halocaridina > Halocaridina rubra. Next base: position 71,425 of record JAXCGZ010022744.1, on the reverse strand, counting down.
CAATTCTTAACACTTGTGCCATACATTATTATACAACACCACTTGATTCTTTGCGTAGGATGTCTTTAAATATGAAAATACATCTAGATTCTATCAGGAAGCTCAGTTCTTGCTCTGTTGCGACAGCAAAACAGTTCCATACCGCTTGTTTTATAGATAGAGTATCCTCCAACTTCTAAGAGGATTGATAAGTGGGACTCACCACTTAACATCCTCCATTCTTCAGTCAAGTTTGGAACCACTGGATTTCTTTTGGTATGTGACTACAAGTCCTTACTTGCTATATACCCAAATTATTAATTGTTTGTAGAATAGCTGTCTTTGGAATTCCTGAACATATCTGAAGAAATATACCTTCTTCGTAGAAATATATCCATTGGAATTCTGGTAAATATCTACAGGTCCTACCTGATACTCGAGGTTTACCTTGTCCTTAGAAATATTGCCATAAAAATTATTTGGTATGCGACCAGAGTAACTACAAAACACTGAGATTTACCTTATACTCATCATGATATCCAATGAAAGTTTTTGGAACGTGACTACAAATTTTACCCAAGAAGTGAGTTTTACCCTGCTCAAAGAGTTATCAACACTAGAATTGTTTGGCACGCGGCTATAATAACTACCCGTTACATTAGTTTGATCTTGTACTAAGAGTCATTCCCTTGGGAATATTTTGGAATGTGACCATATTTCCTGCCTGATATGGGAATTTTTCCTTGCCTCTTTTTTGTCTTTTTTTTATGAGTGTGACACCGGGACAGGCAGAAACTGCCCTCATCAATAAAGGCCCGGGCACGAGAAAATACCAAGACGAAGGAAAAGAAAGAGGTTAAGGACAAGGCAGAGATGAGGTAATGTCACATAAAGGAAAATGACAGAAAGAAAAAACAGGCAAAGTACAGACCTCTACAATGAGAACCGTAACAAATATTTTAAGTGGTAGGAATGATTATGAGTACAATGCTAAACACGAGTTTTATCATATTCGTAGAAAGCCGAAATTCCGTCTACAGTGTAACCTACATCCGGGATGAGCTACCCATGATAATTTCCATATGAATACGTCAGGTCGAGGGTTCGCGCCCCGTCACGGTCTGAGGTTAGCAAGGGCATGCACTCAGGGTAACGATTACATCTGCCAAAACAAGCCCTTCGCAAGAAGGCAACCGTCCTAGCCCTTGGTTGAAAAGGGAGTCCGTGACGTAAAACCGGAACCGGAACTACTAACAGATAAATGTCACTTACGACTTTTTGACAGAGGTTTTTAGGGGAAAAATCAAGATTCTGCAGTAATGATTTACCTATCAGGGAATAATTTTATATGACGTATTCTTGAACAATAAATAAGAAAACAAATTAAATAATGAGTGATATGTACTAGTATTTGGTTGAGCTTTTGTAGTGGAAAAAAATTCATTAGCAAGAAAGTGCCCATTATGAGTGTAAAATTTTAGCTATGAAGTTTTAAATACGCTCTTAAGGTACACTACACTTTATAATACGAAAGTTATGTTAATTAAGGTAAATTTCTTAGAGGGCTCAACTTGCAAAGTTATGGTAATTATCACCATTTAATTATCACAGTTCTACAGCAAAGTAAAATCTGCGGATTAATTAAAAAAAAAAGATGAATGAATGAGATTCTTAGCAAAAAAAAGGAGGGTTTCACCAGCACCGATTTGGGAGTATTTTCAACAACACGAGTCTGTTGAATATATATAATAATATAGATACAAAACTATATATCAATAAATTTAAACAAGTAAGAGAGAGAGAGAGAGAGAGAGAGAGAGAGAGAGAGAGAGAGAGAGAGAGAGAGAGAGAGAGAGAGAGAGAGAGAGAGAGAGAGAGAGAGAGAGAGAGAGAGAGAGAGAGAGAGAGAGAGAGAGAGAGTAGCTACACATCAGTACTATATTGCAAAACCTATTACTCTGAGTACGAAAGTCATATTGTTACTTATTTCAGTCATTTCTATTCCTAAAATGGCAATTTTATTTGTTTAAAAAACTTCTTAACTTATTACATTATGTACACCGATGTTCTTCAAATACGATTATATGTTGAAGGTCTATTATCCAATAAAAACAAGAAGAAAAAAAAATTCATAATAGTGTTCGTGCTTCGTGAAGTCTACCATGAATGCTGGGATAATGGGTTATTATTCAACTGACATGTGACATTCACAATCCCAGTCACTATATATTTCTCTAATATTCCCAAATTGCTTATAATGTTTCATGGATGAGTAGGACACTTTGGAAATAGAATGCCCCCACCCGAAGACACTTGAAATGATAAGTACTCTTGTCGTATAAGAGGACTTAATTTAGCCCATATTTAAGGTACTTTTCACAATGCTGAGTTGTAGCTTCCTCTCTTCCCACTTTTCATAAATTTGCTTCTCTTCTGAGCTAAAACACTTCTTGCCTTTCTGTCATGTTTTATCCTCAAATTTCTCTAGTTTCAGGTCTTAGTAATAAAACGTATAATGCTTCATTTTCTTCTGAGACAAGAGATTCATTCATTTGAGTTTTAGTCAATGCTGCTATTTCAGCTACAAAGTGATTTATATTATGACTACCATAATGTTGATTAATGGTGTAATTCTTACTAAAGGAGTTAGAAACAACTAGAAAGATGCCTGTTCTCTTCCTCTCTTGTTTTGGCCATCGCCAATGTTGCTGTTGCTTGGGTTGGTAAGATATTCTATTCTCTTCAGACTCGATAACCTTCCTGTTTACTGTGGTTGTCACTGCTTCTATTTTTAGATTTTCCACCCACGGATGGGTGGAACGGGTCATGGAGGACCCATAGGGTGGTCACCAGCCAGCACAGGCCCCCACCCGCAGGCACTTGAAATGATAAGTACTCTTGTTGTATAAAAGGGCTTAATTTAGCCCAAACTTGAGATACTTTTCACAATGCTAAGTGGTATCTTTCTCTCTTCCTACTTTTCATAAATGTACTTCTTTTCTGAACCAAAGCACCTCTTGCTCTTATATCAGGTCTTAGTAGTAAACCGTATAAATCTTTTTTTTTTTTCTTCTGAGACAAGAGATTTATTCTATTGAGTTTTGGTCACTGCTGCTATTTCACCTACAAAGAGATTTATTCAGTGACTACCATAATGTTTATTAATGGCATAACTCTTACTAAAGAAGTTAGAATCAACTAGAAAGTTGCCCGTTTCTCTTTCTCTCTTGTTTTGGCCATTGCCAATGTTGCTGTTGCTTGGGTTGGTAAGATATTCTATTCTCTTCGGTCTCGATAACCTTCCTGTTTTCTGTGCCTGTCACTGCTACATTTGCTCCAACTGCATGGATAAAAAATGCCTAACAAATATTCCTTTACACATCCAAAGACCCTTCCCTACTCTTTTTCTCTTATTGTTAACATGTCTGTTGGGCTATTAGCAATAACTTGGCCACTTTTCAGATCCAAAACTCTTGCGGTCTTGTGTTTATGACAACGCTATTGTTGTTCATATTAAAGCCTAATGTAACATTTTCTTGAAATTTACCTCTACAAAACTCAAAGTCTGTAAACTAAGAGTAATAATCTAATTTATTATGTTAATAATTGGCCTTCAGTAATACACAGTAAAAATAGCTCTTTAGTGCATTGATTCTGCATTGTGTAAATATATGATGCTCACAAGGTGCTGAAGGAAATATATACAATTACATCTTCCTATATACTTAGCTGCTTACCCAACTTGCATGTGGTATTAATCATGTCCCTAGAATTGGAATAACAGACTTTGAGTGATAACGTTCCATCACAAGACGCTATCTGAATTTCTTCAAAAAGGTAACCACGGTTCATGTCTTATGGTTTTCAGTAGGAAAAGGTATTTTGTTTCACTATTATTATTATTATTATTATTATTATTATTATTATTATTATTATTATTATTATTATTATTATTATTATTATTATTATTTATTATTATTATTATTATTATTATTATTATTATTATTATTATTATTGTTGTTTTCCTTCTATTACTCTACTCAAAACTTACGGGGTAATTGCAGTAAGAAATCTAACAATGTGATTATCCTATTTCTAGTTTATTTATAGATTTGTATCTGCTATACTAGGAATGGGTTGTGCATTAGCGGCTCAGCAGACACTGTAATAGCTTACTAAATGAAAATCATATATAATCATGTTCTCATCAATTGAAGTCTATTGCATCTCATTCCTTAGCCAAATAAAATTCTGAAATACATTTTTCTTTAGGTTTGCAATCCTCTCAAGGCTATCTAATAAGGTCAACCATATTTATATATTAAGTTCCTCTTGAAGAAGTGCAATTGCCTATCGTTATACAGCTCTGGGAATGCATCTTCTAAGTGTATAGCAATATACTTACATTTGCTATGCCCTGGTTAGATATGGGTACTTGATGATACATCCTGAACAAGGGTCTGAACATAATATCTTTTTATAATTATTCCTTGTTGAGTGCTTGCTGCAAAGTCTTGGACATTTCAAAAGAGACAGAGAGACAGAGCAGAAGGCGAAAGGCCATATACAGTGCGAGTTTACATAGTCTTCGTAAATGACTGACAAAATTGCCACTGTCAACAAGATATTTCATAAATCACTAACGCTTTCAGTGTGAATTCAGACCTCAATAAAAGGGAAAAAATGAAGTTCATAAAATATAAAAATAAGAAAATTATAATTATCTGATGCTTTTTATTTTCTCTAGGAGCTGCTTTTTTGAGAGGTGAAGAACTGTATGAAGAAACTACCATATTTCAAACATCAGTCATGAGCTGGGGAAAGAGATCAGTGGTTGCTATATTCTTGATCCTGTACATCTCACTCTCGGTTGCCGTAAAGGTATGAAAGCTTTTAGCTCTGTCAGAGCTGAGGTCCTTCATTTTTGTTGCTTTTCTAAAACTGAAAAAACAATAATCGACTTATATGCTCTTAAGCTCTACACTTTTATTTTTTCTAATGGAGCAAAGACATAGGAAACAGGTATCTCAGCATATATTCAGTATCACACAGTTTACATTTAAAGCATTTCAAAGGTAATCATGCTTAATTTGTTATCAATTTTGATAAAAAAAAAAAATGGAAAGGATTTTTAAGGAGTCAGTTAAAAATATTAGATTTGAATTCGTTACTGGATGTTTCTCTTTTTTTTTTAAATAAACTGCTTAATGTGCTAACAGGATATCCAGAGAGTATCTAAGCGAATGTCCTGTGAAGACGCACAAGGAACTTGTCTTCCAAAAGGAACAAGCGAATGCAGTGAACTCCAAGGAAAAGGATGGGAACTAGCTAAAAATCTGGAATGTCAAAAGAGAAGAGTTTGTTGTATTCGAGGTAAGAGAGCGTTACATTTTTCTCATTGAGGCATATTCATTGTAATTAGTATTCTTTGAAAAATGAGCTTTTTTATTTTCCTGCAAGCAGCTATTTATAACACATAAAAATTATGAGAAATAACACTGAAAACTGTGTATTTAACGATATTTGTCTTCAGTTACAAACAGGTATGTATAATATGCTGTCACTGAAGTACAAAGACGACTGCTAATTAAAATTGCGAAATTACATGTATGTACATTGATATATATATATATATATATATATATATATATATATATATATATATATATATATATATATATATATATATATATATATATATATATATATATATATATATATATATATATATATATATATATATATATATATATATATATATATATATATATATATATATATATATATACATATATATATATATATATATATATATATATATATATATATATATATATATATATATATATATATATATATATATATATATATATATATATATATATATATATATATATATATGCACACAAAAGGATCTCGTTAATGGATATAAAGAAGAAAGGTAACTTTTATTGTTAACATTTTTACAGCAGACTTGAAGTAGAAATATGATAAAAATACAGATATTTATGATCATATGAATAAGCATTATAAAATAACCTGTAAAGATAAGGCACAAAAATATCGGTAACGATAAAATAAAGACATGGCAAATATACAAAAAAAAAAGCAAAATAAATAAGAAATTTGAAAAGAGAAACACTCAAAACAAAAAAAGAAATGAATCAACCGAAAAGGGCAATAAGATGAAGGATGAGGTAATTAGAAACTCCCTCAATACTTGTTTTTCATCTTACATCACATTCCTCATACTATACAGGTGCGGCAGGGGAGGCACGTGTTACAGCGCGGGAATGTAGAAATGGAGCCACTGAAAGTGCAACATGTTTACAGGCTAAAGGAAAATGCAGAAAAAAGTGTGGGCCAAGACAGATTGAATTACCTGGTGAATGTTCTGGAGTTGCTGGATGCAAATGCTGCAGCAGTAAGTTAACATTAAATATTAAGATGAAATAAAATCCTGAAACATTACATAACGAGCCATGTCTACTTCTCCTATAGTTGGTAGTACCATATTCTGCTTTTTGTTCAATTATGACGTAAAAGCAGCTGATGGAACATTGTCCTGAAATATATAACTAATTGAGTCTACTTCATCCTCTAGCGAATGGTGCCATATGTTTCACATTATTCTAATAAGCATGATATCAGCTGATATAGCTTTGTAAAGCTAATTTTGAAGAAAATTTCATCATCACTTACGTGCAAAGAGACTAACATAAAGTGTGTATTAGTACTGCATTTGATAAGTTATAAAACCTTGCACATATCTGTTTTACAGGACAGTCTGGCAATAAACCTACTAATGCAGTTTGCAAAAGGGACTCTACTGCTACTCCTGAATGCATAGTTGCCAAAGGCAAATGCAGTCGGAAATGTGGACCAAAGCAGATTGAAATCACCGGTGGATGCACTGAAGTGGTTGGGTGTAAATGCTGTGGCCGTAAGTAATAATAATAATAATAATAATAATAATAATAATAATAATAATAATAATAATAATAACAATAATAATAATAATAAAAACAATAAAAATAATAATAATAATAATAATAATAATAATAATAATAATAATAATAATAATAATAATAATAATAATAATAATAATAATAATAATAATAATAATAATAATAATAATAATAATGAGGCAAATCAACAGTAATATTGCAAATACTTCAAGATACTTAAAGCCACTAGAAAATTAATTATACAAAAGAATAATGAGCGTTACAAGAGCAACTGCTCTCATCTTCAAAAAATTTTGAAATTGCAACACTCTGAGGATGAGAAAATGTCACTGGGAAGTGCTAAAAGTACAAAAATATATCTATTACCCATTAGGATTATTAACATATTTCAGTGCTAATAATTACAGTAATAGTATTAAGAATTTAAGTAGTTTGCAGAAATTTCTTTGGATAACAAATATGATCATGATATCACTTAATGTCGTCTCTTATATAGTTGTTGTTTTTTGCCTAGCCCTTCATCAGTGTACCTAACTAGTGAATATATTAACATATTATAGGAAAGTCAGGTAATGACAATTGTAAAAAGAGAGCAACTGCAACTGCTGAGTGCAAAGCAGCCAACGGAAGATGTAGACGAAAATGTGGGCCAAAATGGATTGAGATTGTGGGAGGATGCATTGGAAAAGCGGGATGTAAATGCTGCGCACGTGAGTGAAATTTACTGTTAGCAAGAGAAGGATTGTAAAAAGATATTTTATTATTTTAAACCTCTTAAAGACAATATTAAGCTAAGCGGAAGCAAGAAATTTCATTAATGAATATTTCAAAAAGAAATTTCCAGACTATACTCATACAAATACTTGAACTAACAAAAACTTTGAACAGTATATACGTCTTGTTCAAGACGTAATTAAGGTAAACACATACATTATGAAGTCTACAAAACTAAGAGAATACCAAAGTCAATGGAGTATTGATGTCTGTGTTTACCAGTGTTACTGAATGTTAAAAAATAAGTTCTTTAAACATATGTTGCTAAGCAAAAATAGGAAGAGCAAGAGAATGCTGAATAAAGTATATCTATCAAAAATTTCCTTAGATCTAGATGAAAAGTGAAAGCTCTGAAAAGACGAATTTCTCAAGTAACAAATGCAATTGGCTCTATTTCAAAAACGTCTGACAAATAAGTGTAATATCGTCTTTTGAAGGATGACACTAGTGCTTCTATTTATAATATCTTAATCATGAACTTTGAAGGAGACTAATGGATAAAAAGCGATTCCAAGATATGGTGATACACAGATCAGGGACATTTTCATATAGCAATATATAAAATAGTACTTAGAAACAGATAGAACATTTTCTAATTTTTTTGATACCTCAGCTATGCTACAAAAAGCCGAAAAGCAAGCTCATTTAAAATATTTAACAACTATGACTATAGTAGCATGGTTTTACTTGAAAAGAATTAAAAGTGACGCTTTTTATAAGAACATAGAATAGTTTTCAATACCTGAAAAACTCTCTGCGTTCTTTAGAAGTAATAAGGAAAAGTCATACACTAATATAACCTACAGAGTTACCTCATTTAGTGTTCAAGACAAACTCACACAACGTTTAGTCTTTTGGACTTCCACATTCTCAAAGAACACAAATACAAATTTTGCAGGGAATGGGTCTTCTCAGAGCAGATGCAAAACGAATGCCACTCTAACTAATGAGTGCAATGCTGCCAATGGTAAATGTAGGAGGAAATGCGGACCAAAGCAGATAGAGATCGTAGGAGGATGCACTGCAGTGACAGGTTGCAAATGTTGTGCCCGTAAGTTCAGCTTCAAGTTCAATAAAATAACAAAAGAGTCCAATTTCCAAACTTAAAAGAGACCTTTTTTATAATATACCCTTCTGTTCCAGCAATGTCTTTGTGGTTTCTTTTATTCATTGTAAAAGTTCCAAATACGAAATAACACTGGGTAAATTACTGAAGTTTGTATTTCACTGTACTCTGAAAAAATAATATGCAATGTATTAAGGAAAAATAGGATATTTTTCATCATATTCCCATTCCTATATGCTTGCTTTATCTGTTGACAGGTAATAAGGGCAATGGAAATAAAAGGTGCCAAAGAAAAGCCATACCTAGTAATGCATGTACACAAGCCAATGGTAAGTGCCGAAAGAAATGTGGCCCCAGACAGGTGGAATTAAAAGACGGCTGCTCTGGAGTAAACGGCTGCAAATGTTGTGCTCGAGGGTGCAAAGCGAAGAAAAAATGTGACAGCCATAAAGGAAAATGCAAGAGTAAGTGCAAGGACAATGAAGAAGAAATTTCTAATGGCTGCAAAAGAGACAATTGTATATGCTGTGCTAAAAAGTGTACACCTCTCCAATTATGCACAGATATCAGTGGCTTCTGTGTGAAGAAAAAAAAGGATTGCCCATCTGGGAATATCATCAGAAAAGCTTGCAAGGGCCCTACGTGCATGTGCTGTTCTCCAAAAGGTACTATTCAGCAGCTATTAATTTTAATTGTAGCTCATTTCTCACTGTAATTGCCTGATGCGAGTTCAAAGCTTAATAACACTAAAAATAGTATTCTAGAGGCAATTCATCCTAGTTTTCTATTTATTTACATGGGTATATATATTTGTTCTCAATATTTCTCTGCTTACATTATCAACTATGTGTCCTTATTCTCTAATGAGAGTACAGTACATTAATGATAAGCATCAAGGAAAAAGTCGTTATGGTATAAAAAAAAATGATAATTATATAAAAAAAAGGTAAATAATATTAATGAGTTCTAGAATAATTGATTCTGATATTGTCAACTAAGGTGATAGAATATGAAAATCAAGTACTGACGCAGTTGCTTCTGCTTATACTATACGTGACGTTTCTGCTGCAGCATAAGGATACTAATGACAACTCAACTGTTAGGCATATTCCATAATCTTCAATAAAAAGATCTGAGGTTTGATGATGAAAAATGATATTGTTCTTTGTATTTCACATTTTTGAGCAGGTTACTCTTTGCATTATAATTACTTATTGCATGCATAAGCATTCTATTTCTTTTCAACTTTACAGATGGTACCACAGTAGCAGGCCCATCCACAACAGCTCCAATTGGTACAGGACCAATGGAAACAACACCAATAGGAACAGGTCCAATAGCAACCACTCCAATAGGAACTGGAACAGTGGAAACAACTCCTAATGGACCCGGCCAATCAGTAGCGACTCCAACTGGATCAGGACCATTGGCAACAGCAATTGGAACAGTTGGGACAATCCCAACAGGAACAGGCTCATTAACAACAGCTCCAATCGGAACAGGACCATTGGCAACAACACCAATAGGAACATATCCAATAGCAACCCCTCCAATAGGAACTGGAACTGTGGATACAACTCCTAATGGACCCGGCCCAGCGGTAGTGACTCCAACTGGAACAGGTCCATTGGCAACAGCAACTGGAACCGTTGGGACAACCCCAACAGGAACAGGCTCATTATCAACAGCTCCTATCGGAACAGGACCACTGGCAACAATACCGATAGAAACAGGTCCAATAGCAACCACTACAATAGCAGCTGGTCCAGTGGTAACAACTCTTAATGGACCCAGAACATCAGTAACTGCTCCAACTGGACCAGGTCCATCAGCAACAGCAACAGGAACAGCACCATTGATAACAACAACAGGAACAGGTCCATATATAACAACTCCAGCAGGACCAAGTCAATCAGTATCAGGGACAGCAACAGTTGAAACCACTGTAACTGGAACAGGATCAACAGGAAATACCCAATCTGGAACAGGAACATCTACTCTAAGTGGAACAGGAATATCGGATGCAACTCAAACAACTCCACAACAAACGACAGCTGCATCATATGTGTCCTCAACAACTGGAATATTTAACACAGCTGGCATAACCTCTGGAGTCTCAACTACTGGAGGATCTATTATTACAGGATCCTCAACAACAGGAGGATCTACAACTACAGAATCCATAGCAACTGGAGGAAGTACTGCATCTGGATCCACAGCAACTGGAGGAAGTACTGCATCTGGATCCACAGCAACTGGAGGAAGTACTGCGCCTGGATCCACACCAACTGGAAGAACTACATCGACAAAAACCACAACAACCGGAGCAATTACTGCTACTGGATCCACCACAATAGGATTCACTACTGCTTTGGGAAGTACTACTACAGGTTCCACAACCACTGCAGGAAGTACTACTACAGGATCCACAGCAACTGCAGGAAGTACTACTACAGGACCCACAACAACTGCAGAAAGTACTACTACAGGATCCACAACAACTGCAGGAAGTACTACTACAGGATCCACTACAACTGCAGGAAGCACTACTACAGGATCCACAACAACCGCAGAAAGCATTGCTACAGGAACTACAACAACTGCAGGAAGTACTACTACAGGATCCACAGCAACTGAAGAAAGAAATACTACAGGATCCACAATAACTGCAGGAAGTACTACTACAGGACCCACACCAACTGCAGGAAGTACTTCTACAGGGCCCACAACAACTGCAGGAAGTACTACTACAGGATCCACAACAACTGCAGGAAGTACTATTACAGGACCAACAACAACTGCAGGAAGTACTACTACAGGACCCACAACAACTGCAGAAAGTACTACTACAGGATCCACAACAACTGCAGGAAGTACTACTACAGGATCCACTACAACTGCAGGAAGCACTACTACAGGATCCACAACAACCGCAGAAAGCATTACTACAGGAACTACAACAACTGCAGGAAGTACTACTACAGGATCCACAGCAACTGAAGAAAGAAATACTACAGGATCCACAATAACTGCAGGAAGTACTACTACAGGACCCACACCAACTGCAGGAAGTACTTCTACAGGGCCCACAACAACTGCAGGAAGTACTACTACAGGATCCACAACAACTGCAGGAAGTACTATTACAGGACCAACAACAACTGCAGGAAGTACTACTACAGCACCAACCACAACTGCAGAAAGCAATACTACAGGATCCACAATAACTGCAGGAAGTACTACTATAGGACCCACAACAACTGCAAGAAGTACTTCTACAGGGCCCACAACAACTGCAGGTAGTACTACTACAGGATCCACAACAACTGCAGGAAGTACTATTACAGGACCAACAACAACTGCAGGAAGTACTACTACAGCACCAACCACAACTGCAGGAAGTAATACTACAGGACCAACAACAACTGCAGGAAGTACTACTACAGGACCCACAACAACTTCAGTGAGTACTAATTCAGGATCCACAACAACTGCAGGAAGTACTACTACAGTGTTCACAACAACTGCAGGAAGTACTACTCCAGGATCCACTACAACTGCAGGAAGCACTACTACAGGATCCACAACAACTGCAGGAAGTACTACTAAAGGATCCACACCAACTGCAAGAAGTACTACTACAGGACCCACTACAACTGCAGGAAGTACTACTACAGGATCCAAAACAACTGCAGGAAGTACTACTACAATGCTCACAACAACTGCAGGAAGTACTACTACAGGATCCACTACAAATGCAGGAAGTACTACTACAGGATCCACAACAACTGCAGGAAGTACTACTACAGGACCCACAACAACTGCAGGAAGTACTACTACAGTGCTCACAACAACTGCAGGAAGTACTACTACAGGATCCACTACAACTACAGGAAGTACTACTACAGGATCCACAACAACTGTAGGAAGCACTACTACAGGATCCACAAGAACTGCAGGAAGTACTACTACAGGATCCACAACATATGCAGGAAGCACTACTACAGAATCCGCAACAACTGCAGGAAGCACTACTACAGGATCCACAACAACTGCAGGAAGTACTACTACAGGACCCACAACAACTGCAGGAAGTACCACTACAGGATCCACTACAACTGCAGGAAGTACTACTACAGGATCCACATCAACTGGAGGGACTACATCTGCAGGATCGACAACTACTGAAGAAAGTACTACAACACTTACCACTTCTAGCCCTACAACAACATCGACTGCAACTCCTACTACAACTTCATCGACAACCACAACAACAACAGTAAAAACTCTAACTTCAGCTTCAACCACTTCAATACCCACAACAACTTCCACATCACCCACAACAACATCAACATCGTCATCTGTAACCACAACCTCAACTACAGCAACAACCACAGCAACACCCACCACAACTTCAACCACAACTCCCACTACTACATCAACCACAACAACACCCACCATGACATCAACCACAACATCAACCACAGTTATGCCAACTACAACCTCCACCTCTACAACAACAACTCCTACCACAACATCGACATCTACTACATCAACCACGTCTATGCCAACTACAACAACGTCCACTACATCATCCACTTCAACAACATCAACAGCATCTACCACAACTACTCCCACAACAACATTATCATCATCTACATCAACCACCACTATGCCAACTACAACTACTACTACTACTACACCCACTACAACATCCACCTCATCTACCACAACTACACCCACCACAACATTAACATCAACATCTACCACAACTACCCCCACCACAACATCAACTACATCATCCACTACTACACCAACTACAACTACTACTACTGCTACTTCTACCTCCACTACTATGTCAACTACAACTACTACTACAACTTCTACCCCTACTACAACATCAGCATCAACAACATCTATCATAACTACCCCTACCACAACATCAACTACATCAACCACTACTTCATCAAGTAACATTGCAATCCCAATCTTACTATAGGGAAGGTGATTTTATTGGCAGCAGCGGCTGCCAATACTTCTCCGTAAAATATACTGATCTCCGTAAAATGTTTTGCAAGATATTCTCCGTAAACTTTACAAATATATGAAAAATACTTCTCATGAATTTTCCTGTCAAACATATAGAGCTCCGCAAGATGTTTTAAATGCAGCTTTCCCTAAAATGTACAGATTTCTGTATAATATTATGCTTATGATTTTCCGTTAAATTTACTATCTGTACCGTGTTGTACATCAAAGTCTCTGTAATATATACTGATCCCTGAAAAATGCCTTAAACATTGCTTCTAATAGTATTTTGTATTTAATTTAGAGTTCATGATTTGAAATACTACTTGCAATTTTATTTAGAAAATGTAATATCTTAGTGATATGAACATGTTTTTTTTTAATTAAAAAGGGATGTATAGTGGGACCATTAACTATATACTCTGTATTTTTACGGAAAACATTACCAACTTTGATCATTTTTTCCATAAAAATACGGAGTTTATAGTTAATGGTCCTACTATAAATACTATTTTGATTCAAGAAAAAAACATGCTCATTTCACCGAGATATTACATTTTCAAAATAAAATTGCAATTAGTATTTCCAATCATGAACTCCAATTTGAATACAAAATGCTATTGGAGAAGCAATGTTTAATTCCTACTATACCTTCAGTTTTAATTACATTGCTGTGGTTTATTCCCATATCAGTTTTGAATTAATGAGCACTATTTCCATAAATATTATCATAAATCATATTTATTACCAAATGCTTCAATCATTTTGACTGATTACAGTTCACTCAAAGTTTGCTCCCTGTTTCACTTAAGAGTATGAGCTCTTGAGAGTAAGTAACTTTACATGAACATCTTTTAGAGTTATCATTTAGGACAAACCAAGTAGATCACTTACTATTTATGATAATGAACAACAGATGCATGGGAAATCATTTAGCAGTCTATTAATGGTCTACTGTACCATACTTACAATGTGAGAGTTAACTAAAAGCATCAAAGTATATGCATAAAGATTTTACTGAATCCTCAACATAAAAAAATCATGGCCAATGGCTATGAAGGGTATTTGACAAAAAAAAAAAAAAACACACACACACAACTTATCATTATATTCACAATACACCAATTCATATAATTTATGGTGATTGTTAAACTCCTGCAAGTGATGAAAGAATGCTGAAATTTTATCAATCAGTAGTATACATAGTAAAAGAAAACAGAAAGACATACATTGAATATTAAGTTCTTATAAGTTAGTCTTCAATTATCTCTAATCAACAATAGTCTCTCACGGTCTACATCAACAACAGTTAAAGAAAATTCATTCTTATTACACATACTGTATTACCAACACCCCCCAAAATGATATACTTTGCTACAACTAGCAGCAAAAACTCTTAACCAAACATAACAAAATAATAAAAATCATGTAGTACCATTACTTAAGGTCAGAGAGCTTAAGTTACTGGTATTTGAAAGAGTCTCAAATATTGTTTGAGCAGAGACTGAATGACAGTAGAATGTCAAAGCTTTCGAGTATCTGGGTAGTGTGGTAAAAAAGGAAAGTTGTATGAATTTTGATGTGAAGGAGAGGTTGAAGTGTGTTGAGGGCTATGGCTGACACCAGAAACATAAGAAAGTGAAAAGAACCTTGGTTGACATTTTGTTGGTAAGAACTCTTCCGTATGGAAACTGAACTAGGACTAGCTTTTTTGACGTAACACTAAGCTGAAAGCATTGGAAATGAGCTGTTTGAGGGGTTCATATGGAGTTACAAGGTTGAATAGACAGACAAATGACTAGGTACTGGAGGAAGTGGATTTTGAGGTGAAGGTTGTTGGAGTTTTGGAGAAAAATATATTCATGTGATTTGACCATGTGGAGAGGATGGAGGATGCAAGACTAACCAAGAGAGTGAGGTGGTAGAAGGGCACATGATGGATAGACCAAGGACCAGTTGGATATATGGAGGAGGACAGTGTGAAGAGGGAAATGAATTCTGTGGAAAGGGTCACTGTTTATGGGGAAAGGAATGCTTGGAAATTTTGTCGAGCACCCCACCATGTATTGCAGCATTAGATGAAATAAAAGAATGACAATTTTTTTTTATTATTACTTTAAAAATGACGTAGGGCATAGTTCTGAACTGGCATATTTGATGAAAAAAAAGTAATCTCAGATATCATATGACAGATATGATTTGGTAAGTTTTTTAAAGATGAAAGAGCTTAGGCAACATAAGCTATTTCAAGAATGTATTTGACATAAGAACATGATGAAACACAAACCTTAGTATAAATTCAAGTGTGGCATCAGCCTCATTAGGATAACAAATATTGAATCCAAATAATAACAATAAAACTTCTTTGACACCCAAACAGTGAAGTTGGTTATTTTGTTGCTCACAATTATTCAATGAAGTTGGTTATTTTGTTGCTCACAATTATTCAAGCGATGGCAAGCATAAACCTTTCTGCCATCAACAGTATCACCTGAAATTAATAACCAATATTAGAGCAATCTACTTATGTAAGTTTCAGATGATTCTCCTTCATTACAGAGACATAATTACTTTAATTATTCACTCTGGTTAACACCATATGATCTTTCT
>JAXCGZ010022744.1:0-50000 GCA_037179515.1 Halocaridina rubra | reverse complement strand
AAATGTGAAATGTTTACACATTAAAAGAGCCTAAAATAATGGATACGGCCTATCTAAGTACGTCTCTTCAAGAGAAAAAACACATACGATATTGAATATTTGGCTTAAATAAACGGCATGACCATTTCAGCCAAAGATCCATATCAGAGACCACCACTTTCGCATCAGGACCTTTTTGAGTCAGTACCTTTTCGACTAAGGTCCTTTTCGGCTCAGGATCTTTTCAGCACAGAATCTTATTGGAGCTGATCTTGACTATAATATACTATAGCTTTGCAGTGAAATAAATATATATAACGCTTAGGCTACGTTAGGTTAAGCTAGGCTCGTGCCAAGGTTGCAGCCCTGAAAAAGGTTTGCACAGAATAGGATCAACGCCGAAATGGCCCCTCCGAATAGTGTTTTCATTGAATTAGGTTTGTGCCGAGGGTGATCTACTTCAAAACGGCCCCGCCGAACTGTCCTAAGCCCTTAAATAATGGTATTCAGATGGAGAAGTGAACCTTATTTGGGTGTTAATGTTACCAACACTATACAGAATTGCACAAATACAGCTGTCCCAGACAATACTATTAGGAGCATTTACATTATTTAGTAGATTTTCTTTTGGGACAGTATCCAAATAATTTCCAGCTAGACACAACTGAATATAACACCTGTGATCTATTTCATTCTTGCAAATGATTACTGCTTATATAAGAATAAATACAAATGCAAGTCTTTCTGTATCAATATATTCATTATTCAGTCATGTAATATATTACATCAATATTCTCGTAACAAAATAACGCAGCTGTGATGGGGAAGGGCCACTGACTCATGATATTTAGAGAAATGTCAGCAGCTATAACACCTAACCATATAGTCATATAGTAAGGGAATGACGTCAGTTTTCCAAGCTCTCGCTGGAGTCTTAGGTCTCTCAAACGTAAAGCTAAACATCAAAAAGATATACATCATTCCTTCATTTTATTATATTACAGCTGTGAAACAATTATTTTAGCCCATATCAGAAGCAGATTAACTGGATACTTTTCGATGATTAAACATGCTAAGTCCAAACAGACAATAATTGAGTAGGCTACAAGAGGAGTCCCTTTTTAACGAGCTACATCAGGGAGTTACACTCGAGACCTCCTGGAAGGAGCTAGCGTTACATCAACTAAGCTTTCAAAGCTTTCATTTTGCAGTAAAAAACTTCTTCACTCCCAAAAAGATCTTTAGCTCTTGTTAATCGTGTAAAACAGATACATAAATGTGCAACCTGTAGCAAACGACAAAAAAAAAAAAGCAAACTTACAGAAGACTTTTTAGCATGAACTTTAGTATTTTTTTATTAGCTAAATGTACATAGGTACCTCTTATAACAGTCTTTTGACTTATATACATGCATTACAAAGCAATACCCGTTCTCTTGCAGATAAAATTTGCATTCTTAATCTAATTTCAAAAGAGGTAAAAACAGTCCCTCCCATCCGAAAAAGGACGGCGTTCCTTTCCTTGGCCATATTATTATTATTATTATTATTATTATTATTATTATTATTATTATTATTATTATTATTATTATTATTATTATTATTATTATTATTATTATTATTATTATTATTATTATTATTATTATTATTATTGCATGAAGTTCTCCAAAACTAGAAGCAATTATCTTTGCGTGTCTTCCAGGAACATTGGAACATCATGACTATCTTTGGAATTCAGTTTCAAATCTGCAGACTCTCGTATTATGAAGTTGACAAGTAAGGACTTTAAACTGTCATATTCCCTTGGGTCTGTCAGCTGATGACTTTGTGGAAAGCTAGTCAGACTACTGGGTGAGAAATTGAAGAGGAGTAACGTGTTGAACACAACCTACTGGGAACCCCATGTTTAGTCTTCTAGAACTTGAGTGGATCTATCGTGCCATATAGCCATTTTGAAGTGCTGTATTTAGAATTCTAAGGCAGGGAGAAGGCCAATCGCAAAGATAATGTTCATAATATTTAGTCTACTAAGTCTCTACAAACTTCTGGACTTTGCAGGGAGAGGATAAAGATGGAGTTTTTGTGTGAAAAACATTGATACCCGCTGCATTTGAACCACAAAGGCGAGGAATAGGCCATACGCACAATACTGTGCGTAATAAGTATTTTGCTTTCTACGGCCCCCAAAACTCTTAGAGGTCGCTGCCCGCCATGACTTCTACGTTGGGTATCAGACCTAGTAAGGGTAAAGAGAAGCTAACAATTTTCAGCTATTTTTTTTTAAGACCTAACAACTACAACATATTTCATCATCACTAGGGCAATTCATTATGGATTCATTAGGATGGGAAAGCAAAGAGAGAGGAAACTCAATGAAGGTGTCATCGCTGAAGAGGGGGGAATATGGAATGGGAGGATTTGAGTCATGTTACACTTGACCCAAGTGTAACATGTGCATGAAAAGTAATCATTACTTCCTTCTTATAGCCAATGAAGGAATCGGGAAGGGGGGGAGGCAATGGTATCGTAATTTTACTATGCAATATATTGAGGTGACAGAATTGCAATGACACTCTGAGTTAAAAAAGAAAAAAAATAAGAAGCTCAGAATCAACCACTAATTTGTTGTTTTTGTTATTGTAGATACTACACTCCAAAGTTGAACAGGTCTTTCATAATCCTCTTTTATGTGTGTACGAATTATTGATATGCTAACTAAAATTAGGAATGATTAGTACCAAGTGTTGAAAGTGTCAACAAGTGTTATCAAGGTTGTAATGTATTTGGGTACTTAACGAAGATTCAGTTTGAGAAGAGTTCTTTGGATCACCCATCAATGTGAAGCATAAATAAGTGTAAAGGGCGGTTTACACGGTCAAACGGTTCGTCGAATGCAGTTCGACAGACAAGTGTTTGAAGTGATGTTCGAACGTGTGAATGGGGTATTTGGTTGTCGAACACGTTTGTCAAACGTGTTCGACAACCAAATACCTCATTCACACGTTCGAACATCACGTCAAACACTTGTCTGTCGAACCGCGTTCGATGAACCTTTTGACCGTGTAAACCCCCCTTAAGGTAGAAGTAAATGCAGCACAGCAGCAAAATAAGCAAACATCTTCGTAGGGGCTCAACAAAAACAGTGCATATATATTCCACTCTATTCTACATTACAATACAGTAATACATAGGTGGCACTGAGTGCATGAACATCTAACTACGCACAAACAACATACTTAAATACTTAGATATGTCATTGGCTCTTATGCCCTCGTTTGAATATGTTATATGCTTTATTTTATGTAATTCATATATAATCAGGCGTATTTCATTAACACATTTTTAAAAAATATTATTTCCTTATATTATAAGTGCATAAATGTTCTAAAGATCACTGTCTAAATTTGTATATTAATACTTCTTCCTAAAATGCCTAGGGTGTGTTTACCGTCACCCTAAAGCACCTACCAGTTCATTCAATCATCTGCTAGAAACATTCAGAAATATGTGTGCGTCATAAACCCATAACATACTTGGTGATTTTAATGGTGACTTGCTCTCAGCAGAAAACAAAATGAAAAGGGTGATCAACACTGTGAAGTTAACACAAATAGTGACAAAACCGACCCGCATAACCCCTAATTCTAGGACTCTTATAGATCTGATAATAACCTATAAAGTGGAAAGTATACCCTATTGGGACGTAGTTCCCTGCCCAATTGCAGACCACGAGCTGAACATTGCTATGCTAAACATAAACAAGCCCAAAAGGAAGCCTCTCCTCAAGACATTCCGGTGTCTAAAAAATTACTCCCCTGATATCTTTTGTGAAACATTAATCAACAACACAAATGCACTTAATAGAATTAAATACACAGATAACGTCGATTTGCAGGTTGAGATTTTAACAAAAGTCTTCCTTGAATGCTTAGATAGTTGTGCACCCATTGTAACAAGAAAAATAACCCGCCCCTCAGCCCCCTGGCTAACTAATGACATCAAAGAGGCAATGCAAATCAGAAATCAAATACAAAAAGAGCTAAAAATGAATAAATATGATATGACTCTCCGAGAACGTTATAAAACAGAAAAGAAACGTGTCAGATCTCTCATCAGTGTAAGTAAAAAAGACTTTTACAAAAAACAATTTAATGACTCTTGACATGATACAGCAGCAACATGGAAAGTGATAAGAAGCATGATACCAAATGAAAAGAGTACCTCAGAAAGTTATGAAAATATTACGGAGTTGAAAGACAAAGCAGATAACTTTAATAACTATTTTGCTAACGTTGGCAAAAATACATATGAAAAAACTCAAGAAAACATCAACTCAGTGAATATGAGTAATTGCTTAAATGACAATTCTTCCAATGAAAACACAAGAGAGTACTTCAAGATAAATCCTATCGATTGTGCTACCCTAATTCTTACCATAAAGAGCCTAAGAAACTCTGGCTCTTGTGGTTCAGATGGTATGCCATTTCAGTTCATCAAAGATGCTCTACCATGATTGCATCCTATATTCTAACTATTATGAACACTTCCATTGTTACTAAAAAGTTTCCTGACTCTTGGAAAATATCACATGTAATACCTCTGCATAAAAAGGGGGACAGAGAAGATGTGACAAACTATCGTCCCATTTCCCTGCTACCCATTTTCTCTAAAATATTAGAAAAAATTGTTGCATGCCAACTTATGTCATATTTAGAATCAAATAGACTACTAACGATTAACCAACATGGTTTCACACCAAAACTCTCGACGAAAACTGCACTGCTTAAAGTTACGAATAGTATATATAATAATATAGATATGAAAAAAATATCTTTGCTTATATTATTAGACTTATCAAAAGCCTTCGACAGTGTAAACCATGAAATTCTTTTAAGTAAATGTATTAACTTAAATATTGATCCAAGCTGGTTTAGCGAGTATCTATCTAATCGTAAACAGTCCATACGTCTTAACAACATTATCTCTGTGCCAAAATATGTATCATTTAGTGTTCCACAGGGATCAGTACTTGGTCCTATCCTCTTCTCCATTTACGTAAATGATCTATCTTCTTTCATTTCTGACTGTCTAGTCGTACAATATGCAGATGACACTCAACTACTCCTTAGTGGTGATATTAATAATCTCCCAGAGCTAACTTTAAGAGCAGAAAACACTCTGTCAAAAATTAAAACCTATTTCCAAGAAATTGGGCTGTTAATTAACGAAAGTAAAACACAGTGCATATTTATTGGTTCAAGGTTCCACATAGCACAAATTCCAGAAAACACAACAATTAATTTTTGCGACAATATTATCACACCTAGCAAAACAGTCAAAAACCTAGGAATTCACTTTGATAACCACATGTTGTTTGATTCCCACATAGATAAAGTATGCAAAAAGGTTACAGGAACATTAATGTACTTATCACGTATAAAAGACAATTTTGAGACTACCACTCGAATAACTGTTGTTGAATCTCTAGCCCTAAGTCACATTAATTACTGCACAACTGTTTGGGGAGCTACCACTAAGACTCAGATAAACAGAATACAGAAGCTTATTAATTTTGCAGCTCGAGTTGCCCTGGGAGGAATAAGAAAATATGGCCACATCACACCAGCTCTCAATAAAGTTGGGTGGCTGCGGGCAGAAAATAAGGTCGCTTATGCTATTTATGTTTTTGTATTCAAAATTTTGGACCATCATTATCCTAGCTGGCTATTTGATTTAAAAACAGTCAGGGATATAAGGGGAACCAACACAAGACAGAGCAGAGAGCTCTTTATTCACAGAACAAACACAGAAGCAGGTTCAAAGATGATCACTATCAAAGGGCCAACACTCTGGAATAATATTCCAGAGCATCTTAAAAATGCATCCTCCTTCACAGCTTTCAATGGCAAACTATATAGTTTTCTGTTGGACAAATAGTTGCTGCTCATTAAGAACTAATTATTCTCATTGTAAGGAAACAAATATGGAAATGATGCCGATAATAACAATCCTGTATCTAGTGGCATACTTACTACTTTATTATTAACATTATTGTTAACATTTTTATTACAGCATTATTATTTTCTATGAAAGCTACATTTAATTTAACTATATGTCTAACCTTCTTATTTATTAGTTTAATTACATGTCTACTTATAAGTTACTATTAATGTTGAATAACCATTGTACAAAATGGAAATAAATGTTTGTTTGTTTGTTTGTTTGTTTAATCAAAATTTAGTCCTATTAAAGTTTAAGGAATGAGTAGGCCTTTAACCATTGGTACATTCATTGTATTAGATACAAATATGCAGGCAAGTCTGCCCCTCTCATTTCTCCCTCTCTTTACTTCATTTTCATGCTTTTTCTCCCAATTCCTCCCATTCCATTTCCCCCCCTCTTCAGTGATGACATCGTCATTGAGTTTCCTCCCTCCTTTCTTTCCCATCCTAATGAATGCATACTGAATTGCCCTAGCAATGATGAAATATGTTGTAGTTGTGTGATCTTGAGAAAAAACTTAGCTGGGAATTGTTAGCTTCTCTTTACCCTTACTAGGTCTGATACCCAACACAAAAGTCACGGCGGGCAGCGACCTCTAAGAGCTTTGGGGGCAGTAGAAAACAGAATACTTATTACTCACATTATTGTGCGTATGGCCTATCCTTGCCTTTGTGGCTCAAATGCAGCGAGAATCAATGTGTTGAAACAAAAATCCCATCTTTACCCACTCAATGCAAAGTCCAGAAGTTTATAGAGACTTAGTGGACTAAATATTATGAGTTTTATTTTTATGATTGGCCTTCTCCCTGCCTTAGCATTCTAAATACAGCACATAAAAATGTCTATATGGCACGATATATCCACTCAAGTTCTAGAAGACTGAACATGGAGTTCCCATTAGGTTGTGTTCAACACGTTACCCAGTGAGAGCTGGAAAACTGACGTCATTCCATTGCTATATGAGCATATGGTTAGGTGTTATATCTGCTGACTTTTCTCTAAATATCATGACTCAGTGCCCCTTCCCCATTTTAGGTGTGTAATTTTGTTACGAGAATATTGATGTAATATATTACTTAACTGAATAACGTATTCATTGATACAGAAAGGTTTGCATTTGTATTATTTTTTATGTAATAAGTAGTCATTTGGATGAATGAGATAGCTTATAGGTGTTATATAATTTGTTGTGTCTAGCTGAAAATTATTTGGATGCTGTCTCAAAACAAAGTCTACTAAATAATGTAAATGCTCCTAAAAATATTGTCTGGGACAGTTGTATTTGTGCAATTCTGTTTAGTTTTGGTAAATGCATTAATGCCCACATGCAGTTCAATTTTCCATCTGAATACCTTCATTTAAAGGCTTAGGACATATTGGCTGGGCCGTTTTGGAGTAGACCATATATGACACAAACCCACTTCAATGAAAGCACTATTTGGTATGGCCATTTCAGCGTTGATTCTATTCCGTGCAAACTTTTTTCAGGCCAGCAACCATGGCACGAACCTAGCTTAACTTAATCTTGCCTAAGTGTTATATACATTTTTTCACTTCAAAGCTATAGGATAGCTAGTAGACGAAGATGTTCTTTCCTTCAAGGTTAGGCTCAGCATTGATAAGATTCTGTGCTGAAAAGATCCTAGGCCAAAAAGGACTTTCGACGAAAAGATACTGAGCCAAAAAGGTCCTGAAATAATAGTGCCCTGCTCTGATATGGGACTTGGGCTGAAATGGTCATGCCGTTTATTTAAGCCAAATATTCGATATCTTATTGTTGTTTCTTTTGAAGTGACATACTTAGATAGGCCATGTCCATTATTTTGAGTCCTTTTAATATTTAAACATTTCACATTTTTTATGAATTTTAATGTAAATGGAAATTAAATAATGCAATTATTAAATGGTTATCATAATTCATAATTTTATTCAGCAAAGTCTTACATGTGCAAAAATAGAAAAAAGTGCTAATGTTTACTGATAAATTTTTTGCTTACTAGAAATTGGTGAAAAGACTTAGGAAGGAACGTTGCATTAATAAAAGGCTAAAATTGCAATGTACCTCTGTATATAAGAACATACAATAATCCACAATATTTGAATGATTGTCATTTTTTTCCGCAAACATAATGCATTCCATTTATTGAGCTTCCCATGTGACGGTATTATTCATTATGCAAATTACCTAATATTCCAAAAGATGCTTATTATTTTGGAGATCGAATTTCCTTGTAGATGATATTGATAAGATGGATGTTGTAGTGGGTCCAGTTTTGGTAGAAGTTTTGCTTAATAGTTTATGACGTCGAAGTCTAGGGGCAGATGCTGCAGTAGTTGTTGATGTTGTTGTTTATGAAGAGGTGGAAGTTGAAGTAGGTGTAGTGGTGGCTGTAGTGGTAGTTGGCGTAGTAATAGTTGATATAGTTGATGTCGTTGTTGTTGTGGGTGTAGTTGTGGTAGATTATGCTGATTTTGATCATGTAGTGGGAGTAGTAGTACCAGTTGTAGTAGTCATATTGGTGGTTGATGTAGTTGAAGTTGTGGTGGGGGTAGTTGTGGTAGATGTTGTAGATGTTGACTTTTGTAGAGGTGGATGTTGTAGTGGGTGTAGTAGTAGTAGAAGTTGTAGTTGGCATAGTTGTAGTTGATGTAGATGATGTTGATGTTGTTGTGGGAGTAGTTGCTATAGAAGTCAATGTTGTGGTGGGTGTAGTTGTGGTAGATGTTGTTGATGTTATTGGGTGGCTGTTGTAGTGAGAGTAGTAGTAGTAGAAGTAGCAGTAGTGGTAGTAGTTGTAGTTGGTGTAGTTGTGGTTGATGAGAATGATGTTGATGTTGTTGTGGAAGTAGTTGTAGTTGACATGATGTTGTGGTGGGTATTGTTTTGGTAGATGTTCCTGATTTTCATGTTTTAGTGATAGTAGTAGAACCAGTTGTAGTTGGCATATTGGTGATTGATGTAGTTGAAGTTGTGGTGGGAGTAGTTCTGGTATATATTGTTGATTTTCATATTGTAGAGGTGAATATTGTAGTGGGTGTAATAGTAGTATAAGTTGTAGTTGGCACAGTTGTGGTAGTTGTAGTTGATGTTGATATTGTTGTGGGAGTAGTTGTGGTATATGTCCATGTTTTGGTGGGTGAAGTTGTGGTAGATGTTGTTGATGTTGTAGATGTGAATATTGTAGTTTAAACAGTGGTAGTAGTGGTAGTTGGTGTAGTGGCTGTTGATGTAGTTGAAGTTGTGGTGGGGGTATTTGTGGTTGATATAGATGATGCTGAAGTTGTTGTGGGAGTAGATGTAATAGATGTCGATGTTGTGGTGGGTGTAGGTGTGGTAGATGTTGTTGATATTGTAGATGTGGATGTTGTAGTGGGAGTGGTAGTAGTGGTTGTAGTTGGCATAGTGGTGGTTAATGTAGTTGAAGTTGTGGTGGAGGCAGTTGTGGTAGATGTTGTTGATGTAGATGTTGCAGATGTGGTTGTTGTAGTGGGCAAAGTAGTAGTAGTTGTTGTAATTGGCATACTTGAGGTTGGTGTAGATGATGTTGATGTTGTTGTGGGAGTAGTTGTTGTAGATGTCGATGTTGTGGTGGGGGTAGTTGTGGTAGATATGGTTGATGTTGTTGAGGTAGATATTGTAGTGGGAGTAGTAGTAGAAGCAGTAGTGGTTGTAGTTGATGTGGTTGTTGTTGATGTAGATGATGTCAATGTTGTTATGGGAGTAGTTGGAGTAGATGTTGATGATGTGGTAGGTGTAGATGTGGTAGATGTTGTTGATGTTGATGTAGTGGTGGGAGTTGTGGTAGTAATAGAAGTACTAGTAGTTGGAGTAGTGGTGGTTGATGAAGTTGAGGTTGTCGTGGCAGTAGTTGTGGTAGAAATTGTTGATGTTGATGATGTAGAGATGGATGTTGCAGTGGGCATATTAGAAAGAGTTGTATTTGGTGAAGTTGTGGTTGATGTAGATGATGTTGAAGTTGTTGTGGGAGTAATTGTAGTAGATGTTGATGTTGTGGTGGGTATAGTTGTGATAGATGTTGTAGATGTTGTAGAGATGAATAATGTAGTGGGTGTAGTAGTAGTAGTTGTAGTTGGCGTAGTGGTGGTTGATGTAGTTGAAGTTGTGGCGGGGGTAGTTGTGGTAGATGCTGTTGATGTTGTAGAGGTGGATGTTGTAGTGGGTGCAGTAGTAGTAGAAGTTGTAGTTGGTGTAGTTGCGGTTGATGTAGATGATGTTGATGTTGTTGTGGGAGTAGTTGTTGTAGATGTCGATGTTGTGGTGGGGGTAGTTGTGGTAGATATTGTTGATGTTGATGTTATAGATGTGGATGTTGTAGTGTGGGTAGTAGTAGAAGAAGCTGTAGTTGACATAGTTGTGGTTGATGAAGATGATGTTGATATTGTTGTAGGAGTAGTTGTTGTAGATGTCGATGTTGTGGTGGGGGTAGTTGTGGTAGATGTTGTTGATGTTGTTTAAGTAGATGTTGTAGTGGGAGTAGTAATAATGGTAGTAGATGTAGTTGGTGTGGTTGTGGTTGATGTAGATGATGTCGATGTTGTTATGGTAGTAGTTGTGGTAGATGTTGATGTTGTGGTGGGTGTAGTTGTGGTAGATGTTGTTAATGTTGATGTCGTAGTGGGGCTAGAAGTAGTAGTAGTATAAGTAGAAGTAGTTGGAGTAGTGGTGGTTGATGTAGTTGAAGTTGTAGTGGGGGTAGTTGTGGTAGATGTTGTTGATGATGATGTTGTAGAGGTGGATGTTGTAGTGAGTGTAGTAGTAGTAGAAGTTGTAGTTGATGTAGTAGTGGTTGATGTAGATGATGTTAAAGTTATTGTGGGAGTAGTTGTAGTAGATGTCGATGTTGTGGTGGGAGTAGTTGTAGTAGATGTCGATGTAGTGGTGGATAATGTTGTGGTAGATGTTGTTGATGTTGATGTTGTAGTGGGAGTAGTAGTAATAGTAGACGTAGAAGTAGTTGGCGTTGTGGTGGTTGATGTAGTTGAAGTTGTAGTGGGGGTAGTTTTGGTAGATGTTGTTGATGTTGATGTTGAAGAGGTCGATGTTGTAGTGGGCATAGTAGTAATAGAGGTTGTAGTTGGCATAGTTGTGGTTGATGTACATGATGTTGATGTTGTTGTGGGAGTACTTGTTGTAGATGTCGAAGTTGTGGGTGGGGTAGGTGTGGTAGATGTTGTTGATGTTGTTGAAGTGGATACTGTAGTGGGAATAGTAGTAGTAGTAGGTGGTGTAGTTGTAGTTGATGTAGATGATGTAGTTGTTGCAGTGGGAGTAGTTGTAGATGTTGATGTTGTGGTGGGTATGGCTGTGGTAGAGGTTGTTGACATTGATGTTGCAGTGGAAGTAGTTGTAGTAGTAGTAGAAGTAGTAGTAGTTGGCATATTGGTGGTTGATGAAGCTGAAATTGTGATGGGAGTGATTGTTGTAGATGTTGTTGATGGTGATGTTGTAGATGTGTATGTTGTAGTGGGTGTAGTAGTAGAAGATGTAATTTACGTAGTTGTGGTATATGTAGATGATGTTGAAGTTGTTTTGGGAGTAGTTGTAGTAGATGTCGATGTTGTGGTGGGAGTACTTGTGGTAGATGTTGTTGATGTTGTTGAGGTGGATGTTGTAGTGGGAGTAATAATAGTAGTTGTAGTTGGTGTAGGGGTGGTTGATGTACTTGAAATTGTGGTGGGGGTGGGGGTGGTAGATGTTGTTGATGTTGATGTTGTAGAGGTGGATGTTGTAGTGGGTGAAGTAGTAGTAGAAGTTGTAGTTGGTGTAGTTGTGGTTGATGTAGATGATGTTGATGTTGTTGTGGGAGTAGTTGGTGTAGATGTTGATGTTGTGGTTGGGTTAGTTGTGGTAGATGTTGTTGAGGTGGATGTTGTAGTGGGAGTAGTAGTAATAGAAGTAGTAGTTGCAGGTGGTGTAGTTGTGGTTGATGTAGATGATGTTGATGTTGATATGGGAGTAGTTGTAGATGTTGATGTTGTTGTAGGAGTAGTTGTAGATGTTGATGTCGTGGTGGGTATATTTGTGGTAGATGTTGTTGACGTTGATGTTGCAGTGGAAGTAGTTGTAGTAGTAGCAGAAGTAGTAGTAGTTGGTGTAGTGGTGGTTGATGAAGTTGAGATTGTGGTGGGAGTGATTGTTGTAGATGTTGTTGATGGTGATGTTGTAGACGTGGATGTAGCAGTGGGCGTAGTAGTAGAAGTAGTAATTGGCGTAGTTGTGGTTGATGTAGATGATGTTGAAGTTGTTGTGGGATTAGTTGTAGTAGATGTCGATGTTGTCGAGGATGTACTTGTGGTAGATGTTGTTGATGTTGTAGAGGTGGATGTTGTAGTGGGAGTAGTAGTAGAAGTTGTACTTGGCGTAGTTGTGGTTGATGTGGAAGTTGATGTTGTTGTTGTAGGCGTAGTTGTTGTAGATGTCGAAGTTGTGGTGGGGGTAGTAATGGTAGATGTTGTTGATGTTGTTGAGGTGGATGTAGTAGTAGGAGTAGTGGTAGTAGTAGTAATTGTAATTGGTGTAGCTGCGGTTGACATAGATGATGTCGATGTTGTTGCATAAGTAGTTGTAGTAGATGTTGATGTTGTGGTGGGTGTAGTTGTGGTATATGTTGTTGATGTGGACATTGTAGTGAGAATACTAGTAGTAGAAGTAGTAGTAGTTGGCGTAGTGGTGGTTGATGTAGTTGAAGTTGTGGTGGGGGTAGTTGTGGTAGATGTTGATGTTGTAGAGGTGGATGTTGTAGTGGGTGTAGTAGTAGATGATGTTGCAGTTGGCGTAGTTGTGGTTGATGTAGATGAAGTTGTGGTGGGGGTAGTTGCGGTAGATGTTGTTGATGTTGATGTTATAGAGGTGGATGTTGTAGTTGGTGTAGTAGTAGTAGAAGTTGTAGTTGGTGTAGTAGTGGTTGATGTAGATGATGTTGAAGTTATTGTGGGAGTAGTTGTAGTAGATGTCGATGTTGTTGTGGGAGTAGTTGTAGATGTCGATGTTGTGGTAGGTAATGTTGTGGTAGATATTGTTGATGTTGATGTTGCAGTGGTAGTAGTAGTAGTAGTAGTATAAATAGAAGTAGTTGGCATAGTAGTGGTTGATGTAGCTGAAGTTGTGGTGGGGGTAGTTGTGGTAGCTGTTGTTGATGTTGATGTTGAAGAGGTGAATGTTGTAGTAGGTGAAGTAGTAGTAGAAGTTGTAGTTGGTGTAGTTGTGGTTGATGTAGATGCTGTTGATGTTGTTGTGGGAGTAGTTGGTGTAGATGTTGATGTTGTGGTTGGGTTAGTTGTGGTAGATGTTGTTGAGGTGGATGTTGTAGTGGGAGTAGTAGTAATTGAAGTAGTAGTTGTAGGTGGTGTAGTTGTGGTTGATGTAGATGATGTTGATGTTGTTGTGGGAGTAGTTGTAGATGTTGATGTTGTTGTGGGAGTAGTTGTAGATGTTGATGTTGTGGTGGGTATAGCTGTGGTAGATGTTGTTGACGTTGATGCTGTAGTGGAAGTAGTTGTAGTAGTAGCAGAAGTAGTAGTAGTTGGCGTAGTGGTGGTTGATGAAGTTGAGGTTGTGGTGGGAGTGATTGTTGTAGATGTTGTTGATGGTGATGTTGTAGACGTGGATGTTATAGTGGGCGTAGTAGTAGAAGTAGTAATTGGCGTAGTTGTGGTTGATGTAGATGATGTTGAAGTTGTTGTGGGTGTTGTTGTAGTAGATATCGATGTTGTCGTGGGTGTACTTGTGGTAGATGTTGTTGATGTTGTAGAGGTGGATGTTGTAGTGGGAGTAGAGTAGTAATTGTAGTTGGCGTAGGGGTGGTTGATGTACTTGAAGTAGTGGTGGGGGTGGGGGTGGTAGATGATGTTGATGTTGATGTTGTAGAGGTGAATGTTGTAGCAGGCGTAGTAGTAGTAGTAGAAGTTGTACTTGGCGTAGTTGTGGTTGATGTAGAATATGATGATGTTGTTGTAGGAGTTGTTGTTGTAGATGTCGAAGTTGTGGTGGGGATAGTAATGGTAGATGTTGTTGAAGTTGTTGAGGTGAATGTAGTAGTAGGAGTAGTAGTAGTAGTAGTAGTAGTAGTAGTTGATGTAGCTGTGGTTGACATAGATGATGTCGATGTTGTTACGGAAGTAGATGTAGTAGATGTTGATGTTATGGTGGTTGTAGTTGTGGTAGATGTTGTTGATGTTGACATTGTAGTGGGAATACTAGTAGTAGTAGAAGTAGTAGTAGTTGGCGTAGTGTTGGTTAATGTAGTTGTAGTTGTGGTGGGGGTAGTTGTGGTAGATGTTGATGTTGTAGAGGTGGATGTTGTAGTGGGTGTAGTAGTAGAAGATTTGCAGTTGGTGTAGTTGTGGTTGATGTAGTTGAAGTTGTGGTGGGGGTAGTTGCGGTAGATGTTGTTGATGTTGATGTTATAGAGGTGGATGTTGTAGTTGGTGTAGTAGTAGTAGAAGTTGTAGTTGGTGTAGTAGTGGTTGATGTAGAAGATGATTATGTTGTTGTAGGAGTAGTTGTTGTAGATGTCGAAGTTGTGGTGGGGGTAGTAATGGTATGTGTTGTTGATGTTGAAGTTGCTGTACCAGTACTTATTGAAGTTGTGGTGGATCCCGTAGTAGTACTTCCTGCAGTTGTTGTGGATATGGAATATACATAAAATTTAATATTATTTACATCTTCTTTATAGAAAAAGTGTTTGATTTTAGTTTAAGTTATTTTATTCCTAATGCATATAATTGATGTACTGTTCTCTCATAAGCAAATAATGGCACATAGTTCATAATGTAAGCAGAAAGATATTGAGAAAAAAAACATATATAACCATATACATAAATAGAGACCTAGGATGAATGGCCTCTAGAATACTATTCTTAGTATTATTAAGCTTTGAACTCGCATCAGGAAATACAGTGAGAAATGAGCTACATTTAAAATTAATAGCTGCTGAATAGTACCTTTTGGAGAACAGCACATGCACTTAGGACCCTTGCAAGCTTTTCTGATGATATTCCCAGATGGGAAGTCCTTTTTCTTCACACAGAAGCCATTGATATCTGTGCATTCTTGAAGAGGTGTACACCTTTTGACACAACATATACAATTGTCTCTTTTGCAGCCATTAGCAATTTCTTCTTCATTGTCCTTACACTTACTTTTACAGTTTCCTTTTTGCTTGTCACATTTTTTCTTCGCTTTGCACCCTCGAGCACAACATTTGCAGCCGTTTACTCCAGAGCAGCCATCTTTTAATTCCACCTGTCTGGGGCCACATTTCTTTCGGCACTTACCTTTGGCTTGTGTGCATGCACTACTAGGTATGGCTTTTCTTTGGCACCTTTTATTTCCAGTGCCTTTATTACCTGTCAACAGATAAAGCATGCATATAGGAAAGGGAATATATTTACTTATTACACCGCATATTATTACTTCAGTAATATATCCAGAATGACTTCGTATTTGGAATATTTGCATTGAATAAAAGATGCCCGAAAGACATTGCAGGAACAGAAGGGTATATTATGATAAAGGTCTCTTTGTTATTTTATTTAAATTGAAGGTGAACTTTCGGGTGCAACATTTGCAACCTGTCACGCCTGTGCATCCTCCTACGATCTCTATTTGCTTTGGTCCGCATTTTGTCCTGCAAATACCATTGGCAGCATTGCACTCATTAGTTAGAGTGTCATTCTTTTTGCATCTGCTCTGAGAAGGCCCATTCTCTGTACAATTTTTATTTGGAAAATTCTGAGAATGTAGAAGTCATTAAATTTCCAGTTTTCAGTATTCAGTATCATAATTTTTATATGTGCTACAATTAGCTGCTTGAAGAAAAAAAATTCACTTTTCAAAGAATATTGATTGCTATGAATATACCCCAATAAGAAAAATATAATGCTCTCTTACCTCGAATACAACAAAGTCTTCCCTTTTGACATTCCAGATTTTGAGCTAGTTCCCATCCTGTTCCTTGGAGTTCAGTGCAGTTGCTTGTTCCTTTTGGAAGACAAGTTCCTTGTGCGTTTTCACAGGACTCTCGCCGAGACCCTCGTTGGATATCCTGTTAGCACATTAAGCCGTTTATTTAGGGAAAAAAAAGAAACATCCATAAACGGATTCAAGTCTAATATTTTTAACGAACCCCTTAAAAATCGTTCCCATTCTTTTATCAAAATCGATAACAAATTAAGCATGCTTAACTTTGAAATGTTTTCAATGTAAACAGCCTAGTACTGAATATATGCTAAGATATCTGTTGCCCATGTCTTAGCTCCTTTAGAAATATTAAAAAGTGTATAATTTAACAGCATAAAAGTCGATTTTTTTTTAGTTTTAGAAAAGCTACAAAAATAAAGGACCTTAGCTTTGACAGAACTAAAAGCTTTCATACCTTTGCGGCAACCGAGAGTGAGAAGTACAGGATCAAGAATATTGAAGCCACTGATCTCTTTTCCCATCTCATGCCTGATGTTTGGAAGATGGTAGTATCTTTATCCTGTTGTCCACCTAACAAGAGAAGCAGCTTTTACAGAATATAAAAAGCATCAGAAAACTTAAATTTTTGTGGGGCATTTTAAGGACTTAATTATCTCCGTTTTATTGAGGTCAAAATTCACACTGAAAGTGTTAGTAATTCATGAAATATCTTGCTGACAGTGGCAATTCTTTCAGTCATTTACAGTAGCGTTGTCATAAACACAAGACCGCAGATTTAGCAAAAAGCAAAACGGGCAGTGGAGGCCATTTGGATGTGCAAAGGAATATATTTTAGTCGCTTTTTGTCCATATAGTTGTAGCAAATGTAGCAGTGACAAGCACAGAAAACAGTAAGGTTATCGAGTCAGAAAAAAATAAAATATCTTATCAGCCCGAGCAACAACAACATAGGCGATGGCCAAAACAAGAGAGGAAGAGAAACAGATATCTTTCTACTTGATTCTGACTCCTTTAGTAAGAGTTAAGCCATTAATCAACAGTATGGTAGTCATTGAATAAATCTCTTTGTAGCTGAAATAGCAGCAGTGACCAAAACTCAAAGGAATAAATCTCTTGTCTCAGAAGAAAATTAAGAATTAATCGTTTTACTACTAAGACCTGAAATTAGAGAAATTAGAGCATAAATCATGATATAAGAGCAAGAAGTGCTTTGGTTCAGAAAAGAAGCAAGTTTATGATAAGTAGGAAGAGAAGAAGCTACCACTCAGCATCGTGAAAAATACCTTAAATTTGGGCTAAATTAAGCCCTCTTATACAACAAGAGCACTTATCATTTCAAGCGCCTTCGGGTGGGGGCATTCCATATCCAGTTTCCTACTCATCCATGAAACACTACAACCAAATAGGGAATATTAAAGAAAATTATAGTAACGGAGATTGTAGCATGAATGTAGCATGTCAGTTGCATAATAACCCAATATCCCAGCATTCATGGTAGACTTCTCTTATGAATTTTTTGTTGCTTCTTGTCTTTATAGGATAATAGACCTTCAGACTATAATCGTATTTGAAGAACATCGTTGTACATAATATAGTAAATTGAGAAGTTTTTTAAACAAATAAAATTGCAAATTTTAGGAATAGAAATGATGCAAATAAGTAACTGAATGACTTTTGTGCTCAGCGATAGGTTTTGCAATATACTACTGAAGTGTAGCTACTCTCTCTCTCTCTCTCTCTCTCTCTCTCTCTCTCTCTCTCTCTCTCTCTCTCTCTCTCTCTCTCTCTCTCTCTCTCTCTCTCTCTCTCTCTCTTAGTTGCTTAGATTGATTAAAATATAGTTATATATCTATATTATTATTTAATCAACAGACTCATTTTGTTGAAAAGACTCCCGAATCTAAGAATCTCATTCAATCATCTTTTTTTATGTTTTAAATAAATCCGCAGATATGAATTGGCTCTAGAACTGTGATAATTAACCGGTGATAATTAACATAACTTTGCAAGTTGAGCCCTCTAAGAAATGCAGCTTAATTAACATATCTTTCGTATTATAATATGTAGTGTACCTTAATTAAAAGTGCATTTCAAACTTCATAGCTAAAATGTTACCACTCCTAATGGGTACTTTCTTGCTAATGAATTTTTTTTCCGCTACAAAAGCTCAACCAAATACTAATACATATCACTCCTTTTTTAATTTCTTTTGTTATTTATTGTCCAAGAATGCGTCATATAAAATTATTCCCTGATAGGTATATCATTACTGCAGAATCTTGATTTCTCCACTAAAAACTTTCTTCACACTGTTAGTAGTATTCGTATGGAAACTATCATGGGTAACTCTTCCCGGATGTAGGTTACACTGTAGACAGTATATAGGCTTTCTACGAAGATGATAAAACTCGTGTTTAACATTGGAATCGTAATCATTTCTACCCCCCTAAAACATTTCTTACGGCTTTCATTTTAGAAGCAAGGAAAAATTTCCATATTAGGCAGGATTTGTGGTAGGTTGGTCCATGGCACCAACCGTCCATTGCGATACTATAGCTGAAGGGCCTTTTGGACTTCAATGGGACTGTCCAGGACAGTTCGATGTTAAGTCCTCCTTCAGTTACGGTTTTCTTTCTATGCCTACATCAACACCGAATACTTTTAGATATTCGTTACACATGTCTTATTATCCCTTCACATCTGACAAGTTACAATACTCCCCATCTCTGTTTCTCTTTATGTTTTCTTCGTGCCCAGGCCCGATGAGGGTCGATTTATTTTATTTTATCTTTTTGGCCAGTCCTGGTGTCACAATCATAAAAAAAAAATCCAAAATATTCCCAAGGGAAGGACTCCTAGTGCAATATCAAACTAACGTAATGGGTAGTTATTATAAGCGCGTACCAAACAATCCTAGTGTTGATATCTCATTAAACAGGGTGAAACTCACTTATTGGGTAAAATCTGTAGTCTAGTTCTAAAAACTTTCATTAGTTATCTTGATGAGTACAAGGTAAATCTAAGTGTTTTTTAGTTACTCTAGTCACGTACTAAATTAGTTTTATGTCAATATTTCTAAGGACAAGGTAAACCTCGATTATCAGGTAAACCTGTAGATATTTAATAGAATTCCAATGGATATATTTCTACATAAAAGGTATATTTCTTTAGGCATCTTCTGGAATTTCTAAGGCAGCTATTCCACAAACAATTAAAATTTGGGTATATAGTAAGTAAGGACTTGTAGTCACATACCAAAAGAAATCTAGTTTTGCCAAACTTGGCAGAGGAATGGAGGATGTTAAGTGGTGAGCCCCACTTATCACTCCTCTCAGAACTTGGAGGATACTCTGTCTGGATAGAAGCAGTATGAACCCGTTTTGCTGTCGAAACAGAGTTAGAACTTAGCTTCGGGACAGAAACCA
Source organism: Halocaridina rubra (assembly GCA_037179515.1). Taxonomy (NCBI): domain Eukaryota; kingdom Metazoa; phylum Arthropoda; class Malacostraca; order Decapoda; family Atyidae; genus Halocaridina; species Halocaridina rubra. The sequence goes on along the minus strand of JAXCGZ010022744.1, from coordinate 30,651 downwards.
TATGATTTTTTTTTTGTATTTAGCGAACACCTACACAAAAGAGCATGAGGTGCTGAACAATATTGTATAGCACAAGTGTTATGAATTGCACCCTGTCATTTTGGAATTTGTGTGCGTGTTAACAAGCCACAGCTACCCCAATACAAACCACCTGCTGTCTTTCAGTTGTTTAGATACAATATTTGCTTTTTTTACTCCACTTATCTATATTGTTTTGCTTTGTTTTTATGTTCAGAAGATTAATATCTCAGTTGCTTTCATGCTTTTTTTATATATGGCAGTAGTGATGGGGCAGTTATAGAAGACTGTTTTTATAATCAAATTCAGGAATTATTAAACTGACGAAACAACTTCGCACAAACATGGAGCTTTAGATGCTCCTCACACCATTGCGCACACTCTACATGTGTTATTTACGACTGAAAAGTCCCCGGCCAGTAATTATTTGTAAGATATAATTGTTTTTTAATGTTAATTTTTCTTCCTTTGAAATTATCGAAGTCAAGGTTGTGAAGATACTATACCTCATTTAACTTCTCATATATAATTGCTTACTCATTGAGGCCGTGAAGTTAATAGGAGCTACTAACACACAATGCATTGCTGTACCTTCTTTTTCTTTTCCTCATATATCTCTGGCGAAAAGAGAGCTTTTGCAAGCTACGTTAATGAGATGCATTATGGAATTCAGTGTTGCAACCAGGTTCTTTTTCAACTGAGCTGTAGTAGGGTATTTAGGGCTTTGAAAATTATATATCTTTTTACTTTAAAGTCACTAAATGTATCTTCGGAAATCTAATTATTAGTGACAAATAATAAAATAGATAATAATAATAATAATAATAATAATAATAATAATAATAATAATAATAATAATAATAATAATAATAATAATAATAATAATAATAATAATAATAATAATAATAATAATAATAATAATAATAATAATAATAATAATAATAACAATAGTAATAATAATGCCAACATCAACAATGCTAATTAAATACATTGCTAATTATACGACTATGGTAATTACTGGAGAAAAATTTATTTTTTTATATTTTGGGTATACTTAAATTAATACCCATTTTCCGCATATAATTTCTCTTTCTTATTAAGGGACTGAGTGTTCTTGACACTAAAAACATCCTTTTTTTCTGGTACTTCCAATCATTATTTATATTCTTACTGGCATTCTCTTATCCAAAAACCAACCCATAATTCTCTCTCTCTCTCTCTCTCTCTCTCTCTCTCTCTCTCTCTCCTCTCTCTCTCTCTCTCTCTCTCTCTCTCTCTCTCTCTCTCTCTCTCTCTCTCTCTCTCTCTCTCTCTTTCTCTCTTACTGCATTGAATAGCAAGATTTAGATTGAAAGTTGCTTCATGTCAGGTCTTATTCTTCTAATCTCCAGTAAAAAAATATCAAGTTATTTGAGCTGTTATCATACAAGCCAATTGGAACGTGTACATTCATTTTTTTTTCATATCTGTCTAAATTGAAATTGTAGAAAATAAGGTCGCCTAAGCTTTTTACGTTTGTGTATACACAATTTTTGAACCATCATTATCCTGCCTGGCTATGTAATTTCAAAACAGTCAGGGATATAAGGGGAATTCAGAGAACAAACACAGATGCAGGTTCAAAGATGATCACTATTAAAGGGCCATTACTCTGGAACAATATTGCAGAATATATTAAAAATTCATCCTCCTTGACAGCTTTTAAAGGCAAATTATATTGTTTTCTTTTGAATAAATAGTTTCTGCTCACACCCTAATCAAACTTAATTGATTTAATGCAATTTCCTTAACACTAACCATTGTATGCTTTACATAGACATCGCCTTCATTGATTTCTAAATTAAGAACTAATTATTTTCATTGTAAGGACCACAAATACGGTGATGATGCTGATAATAGCGATCCTGCATAGAGTATTACTATTACGAATTTATTATTAACATTAAATTCTAAAAATTTTATCACAGTATAATTATTATTATAATTTTAAATGTATCTGTTAACTCAAGATAATCTTAATTTTCTGTTCACCTTTTGCATAATTGCATGTCTACTTATAAATGTACTCTTAGTTTTGTAAAAGAATAGTCATTGCATAGAAATGAAAATAAATGTTTGTTTGTTTGTTAGCTTATTTGTTCTGTACATATATCTATTTATTGCTCATGAACTATTATGTGCCACATGTGCAGTGAGCCATTTCATCTGTTCTGTTTTCCTCGAATCCATTTTTTCCAGCATCTGTGATATACGTGGTTATCTCCCGCACTTGTTGTTATAGTTTATTATACAAGCTAACATTATGAATGGTTCCTTTGTTCTACGGTAGCTTTTCACAATCATTATTCTTGAATTTTGCAAATATAGCTTATGTTATGAGCGACTTTTAATTTAGGTGTTTCCTACTTTTCATGTATCGGTGCCTTATACGAATTTGATTCAAACCACATTTTTTTTTGAAGCTATTTTAATGCATTCTCATTAAGCAAGGTAATATTTATTCAGCTCTCCTTGAGTTTTTCACGTAGATTAGCAATAATTATGATTGTTTTTTAACTCAGGGCCTAATCTTCCATATCTCTATGTCCTCTGTGCTTTGACTGTTATTTTTTTTGTTTCCTTTGTATAACATTACCTCATCTCTGCCTTGTCCTTAACCTTTGTCTTTTCCTTCGTCTTGGTGTTTTCTTGTGCCAGGGCCTGTATTGATGAGGTCAGTTTTTGCCTGGTGTCACACTCATACAAAAAATTTAAAGCGTAGGGCTACAAACACTTGCGTTGGCCGGAACCAATATTTTAGAATTCTAAAGTAAGTTACGCTCTGTATGGTAGTTTCAAACCCATTTTATGGCAGTTTCTTATATAGCAGAGAATTCCAAATACTTATGTGCGTACTCCCAAGGGCATATACAAATGAATTTGCCTCAGTTTATATGTGAATATACATGGTGTTTCTCTCTTTGTTTTCAACTGCGTATTAGCTTCGGTTACTCGGATATAAGCGAATATTCTTTATTTTGTTTTCCATTTCTCAACTGTTTATTTACTGTGCATATACTAATAAGTGCTAGAGTAAAAATTACAAGGGTTTACTAGGGTGATAATACAAGGCTTAAGAGGGTACATACTCTACTGAAGTTTGGGAAACACCATTATTCCTTTAATCATGTACTCTTAGTTTTTTATCATGGCAAAATTTCTAAATGGTTGTATTTCATCTATTTTCCTTGAGAATTCATAAAATATATTATTATGCATGGTTATTTAAGGCCTGTTTTCTGTGCTATTATTATTATTATTATTATTATTATTATTATTATTATTATTATTATTATTATTATTATTATTATTATTATTATTATTATTATTATTATTATTATTATTATTATTGGAACTTAAATTTCGTTTAGATGTCCCCAAGTGGTGATGCTAATTTTTTTACCACAACTCGTAACCTTGTTTGCCCGTTGGCTTACTGACAAAAACACTCTCCACATATTTTGCATATATGAATAGAATTTAATTAATCTTGTATACAAGAGGGAATTTAAGATGACAATGACTATATCGACCTTCAAAAAAAAATTGTGCAGAAATAAGATTTTTTAATTTTCTTGAATATACCCTTAGAATCACTCTCGAATCCATATCTATATATTTCATCACTGAATATTGTTTATAAAGTAAATATAATTTCTGTCATTGTTCATTATTAACGACAATATAGCTCTCACAAAGAAAGATAAGTTCTCCCATTGCCTATTCCTGGTGGAAATATTTATTCTTGCAATTTAGTATCTGTTCTCTCCTCAATTAATGTTTATTATATATTATCCAAACGTAACTTAACCTAACATAGCCTCACCCTATAACTCACTATGGCACACAAAGGAAGGACGTCCTTTTTCATATGGAGTGACTGTTTTTATCTAATTGAAACTAAGCCTCCTAGCTAGTACAGAGGTAATGCGCTGGATTTGCATTCGCGAGAGCGATGGATCGCGCCTCTTCAAGGCAAGAGAGTTTAAGCTGGGCCCCACATTGGGAGGTTGGGGCCCGCCCTATGGGTTCTCCATGAATCCATTCTACCCATCCTTGGGTGGAAAATCTAAAAAAAAAATCTGGAACTAGATTAAAAATGCAAATTTTATCTGCAAGAGAACGGGAATTGCTTTGCAATGCGTGTATATGAATCAACAGACTGTTCTAAGAGGTAAGTATGTAGATTTAACTTTAAAAGAATTTACTAAAGTTCATGCAAAATAGTCTTGTAGATTTTTTCTTTTTTTTTTCGTTTGCTACATGATGCATATTTTTATGTTTATTTTACATGGTTAACAAGATCTTAAGATTTTTTTGGAGTGAAGAAGTTATTTTTTTTTACTGTTGAATAAAAGCTTTGAAAGCTTAGCAGATGTAACTCTAACTCCTTCCAGGAGGTCCCAAGTATAACTCCCATGATGTAGCTCATTATAAAGGGACTTCTCTTGTAACCAACTTAATTATTGTCAGTATTGACTCACATGTTTAATCATCGAAAAGTAGCCAGTTGATCTGTTTCTGATATGGGCTAAAATAGTTGTTTCGCAGCTGTAATATAATACAATGCAGAGATGATTTATATCTTTTTGGTGCTTAGCTTTACGTTTGAGAGACCTATGAGGTCCAGTGAGAGCTTGTAAACTGACGTCATTACCTTGCTATATGAGCATATGGTTAGGTGTTATAGCTGCTGACTTTTCTCTAAATATCATGACTCAGTGCCCCTTCTCCATCACAGCTCTGTAATTTTGTTATGAGAATATTGATGTAATATATAACATAACTGAATAACGAGTACATTGATACAGAAAGAGTTGCATGTGTATTCATTCTTATAGGATAAGTAGTCATTTGGATGAATGAGATACCTTACAGGTGTTATATATTTTGTTGTGTCTAGCTGGAAATTATTTGGATGTTGTCCCAAAAGAAAGTCTACTAAATAATGTAAAAGCTCCTAAAAGTATTGTCTGGGACAGCTGTATTTATGCAACTCTGTTTAGTTTTGGTAAATGCTTGAATGCCCACATGCTGTTCAATTCTCCATCTGAATATCTTCATTTAAGGGCCTAGGACAGATTGGCCGGGCCGTTTTGGAGTAGGCCCATTCAGCACAAACCCAATTCAATGAAGACTATTCGGTGTGGCCATTTCGGTGTTGATCCTACTCCATGCAAACTTTTTTCAGCCCGGCAGCCTTGTCATGAACCTAGCCTAATTTACCCTAGCCTAAGTATTATATATATATTTTTTCACTACAAAGTTCTAGTATAGCTAGCCCAAGAAGATGTTCTCTCCTGCAAGGTTAAGCTCAGCGCCGATAAGATTCTGTGCTGAAAAGATCCTGAGCAGAATAGGACCTTAGTCGAAAAGTTATTGACCCAAAAAGGTCTTGAAATGATAGTGGCCTACTCTGATATGGGTCTTGGGCTGAAATGGTCATACCGTTTATTTAAGCCAAATATTTTATATCTTATGTGTTGTTTCTCTTGAAGCGACATATTTAGATAGGCCGTATCCATTATTTTGAACTCTTTTAATATTTAAACATTTCACATTTTTTATGATTTTTTATGTAAATGGAAAATGAATAATGCATTTATTAAATGGTTATTATAATTTTATTCAGCAATGCTCTTACATGTGCAAATAGAATAAAAAGTTAAATTTTTACTGATAAATATAATGCTCACTATAAGTTGGTGAAATGACTTAGGAAAAAACATTGCATTGAAAAAAGAAAACACTGAAATGACCCTCTGTATATAAGAACATGCAATAATCCACAGTATTTGAATGTTTGTCATTTTTTTTCCTCAAACATAATGCATTCCGTTTTATAAGTGTCCCAGAAGTTTGGTCCATAATAGTGGTGGCAATATATATTATCCAATTTTCCTACTTTTCCAAAAGATACTTATTATATTCGAGATCATATTTCCTTGTAGATGATATTGATAATATGGATGTTATATTGGCTGCAGGTTTGGTTGATGTTGTGCTTAAGAGGTTCGTGATCAAGACATCGAAGTCTAGGGGGATACGGTAGTTGTTGATGTTGTTGAAGAGGTGGAAGTTGTAGTAGGTGTAGTAGTGGTTGTAGTGGTAGTTGGTGTTGTAGTGGATGATGTAGTTGATGCCGTTGTTGTTGTGGGGGTAGTTGTGGTAGATGTTGTTGATGTTTAAGTTGTAGTGGAGGTAGTTGTAGTAGTAGTAGTAGTTGTAGTTGGCGTAGTAGTGGTTGATGTAGTTGATGTTGTGGTGGGGGTAGTTGTGGTAGATGTTGTTGATATTGATGTTGTAGTGGGCGTAGTAGTAGTTGTAGTTGGCGTAGTTGTGGTTGTTGTAGATGATATTGAAGTTGTTGTGGGACTAGTTGTAGTAGATGTTGATGTTGTGGTGGGTGTAGTTGTGGTAGATGTTGTTGATGTTGATGTTGTACTGGGAGTAGTGGATGTAGTAGTAGTAGTAGTGACTGGCGTAGTGGTAGTTGAAGTAGTTGAAGTTGTGGTAGATGTAGTTGTGGTAGATGTTGTTGATGTTGATGTTGTAGAGGTGGGTGTTGTAGTAGGAGTAGTAGTAGTAGTAGTAGAAGTTGTAGTTGGCGTAGTTGTGGTTGATGTAGATGATGTTGAAGTAGTTGAAGGAGTAGTTGTAGTAGATGTCGATGTTGTGGTGGGTGTACTTGTGGTAGATGTTGTTGATGCTGTAGAGGTGGATGTTGTAGTGGGAGTAGTAGTTGTATTTGGAGTAGTGGTGGTTAATGTAGTTGAAGTTGTGGTGGGGGTAGTTGTGGAGATGTTGTTAATGTTGATGTTGTAGAGGTGGATGTTGTAGTTGGTGTAGTAGTAGTAGTAGAAGTTGTTGTTGGCGTAGTTGTGGTTGATGTAGATGATGTTGATGTTGTTGTGGGAGTAGTTGTGGTAGATGTCGATGTTGTTGTGGGTGTAGTTGTGGTAGATGTTGTTGATGTTGTAGATGTGGATGTTGTAGTGGGAGTAGTAGTAGTAGTAGTAGTAGTAGTTGTAGTTGGTGTAGTTGTGGTTGATGTATATTATGTTGAAGTTGTTGTGGGAGTAGTTGTAGTAGATGTAGATGTTGTGGTGGGTGTAGTTGTGGTAGATGTTGTTGGTGTTGTAGAGGTTGATGTTGTAGTGGGCGTAGTAGTAGTTGTAGTTGGCGTAGTTGTGGTTGTTGTAGATGATGTCGAAATTGTTGTGGGAGTAGTTGTAGTAGATGTTGATGTTATGGTGGATGTAGTTGTGGTAGATGTTGATGTTGATGTTGATGTTGTACTGGGAGTAGTGGAAGTAGTAGTAGTAGTTGGTGTAGTAGTGGTTGATGTAGTTGATGTTGTGGTGGGGGTAGTTGTGGTAGATGTTGTAGTGGGGGTAGTTGTAGTAGTAGTAGTTGTAGTTGGTGTAGTAGTGGTTGATGTAGATGATGTTGTGGTGGGGGTAGTTGTGGTAGATGTTGTTGATGTTGTTGTTGTAGAGGTTGTTGTTGTAGTGGGCGTAGTAGTAGTTGTAGTTGGCGTAGTTGTGGTTGTTGTAGATGATGTCGAAGTTGTTGTGGGAGTAGTTGTAGTAGATGTTGATGTTGTGGTGGGTGTAGTTGTGGTAGATGTTATTGATGTTGATGTTGTACTGGGAGTAGTGGAAGTAATAGTAGTAGTAGTAGTTGGCGTAGTGGTAGTTGAAGTAGTTGAAGTTGTGGTAGGGGAAGTTGTGGTAGATGTTGTTGATGTTGATGTTGTAGAGGTGGATGTTGTAGTAGGAGTAGTAGTAGTAGTAGAAGTTGTAGTTGGCATAGTTGTGGTTGATGTAGATGATGTTGAAGTAGTTGAAGGAGTAGTTGTAGTAGATGTCGATGTTGTGGTTGGTGTAGTTGTGGTAGATGTTGTTGATGTTGTTGAGGTGGATGTTGTAGTGGGAGTAGTAGTTGTAGTTGGAGTAGTGGTGGTTGATGTAGTTGAAGTTGTGGTGGGGGTGGTTGTGGTAGATGTTGTTAATGTTGATGTTGCAGAGGTGGATGTTGTAGTTGGCGTAGTAGTAGAAGAAGTTGTTGTTGGTGTAGTTGTCGTTGATGTAGATGATGTTGATGTTGTTGTGGGAGTAGTTGTTGTAGATGTCGATGTGGTTGTGGGTGTAGTTGTGGTAGATGTTGTTGATGTTGTAGATGTGGATGTTGTAGTGGGAGTAGTAGTAGTAGTAGTAGTAGTAGTTGTAGTTGGTGTAGTTGTGATTGATGTAGATGATGTTGAAGCAGTTGTGGGAGTAGTTGTAGTAGATGTCGATGTTGTGGTGGGTGTAGTTGTGGTAGATGTTGTTGATGTTGTAGAGGTTGATGTTGTAGTGGGCATAGTAGTAGTTGTAGTTGGCGTAGTTGTGGTTGTTGTAGATAATGTCGAAGTTGTTGTGGGAGTAGTTGTAGTAGATGTTGATGTTGTGGTGGGTGTAGTTGTGATAGATGTTGTTGATGTTGAGGTTGTACTGGGAGTAGTGGAAGAAGTAGTAGTAGTAGTTGGTGTAGTGGTGGTTGAAGTAGTTGAAGTTGTGGTAGGGGTAGTTGTGGTAGATGTTGTCGATGTTGATGTTGTTGAGATGAATGTTGTAGTAGGAGTAGTAGTAGTAGAAGAAGTTGTAGTTGGCGTAGTTGTGGTTGATGTAGATGATGTTGTGGTGGGGGTAGTTGTGGTAGATGTTGTAGTGGGGGTAGTTGTAGTAGTAGTAGTAGTTGTAGTTGGCGTAGTAGTGGTTGATGTAGTTGATGTTGTGGTGGGGGTAGTTGTGGTAGATGTTGTTGATGTTGATGTTGTAGTGGGCGTAGTAGTAATTGTAGTTGGCGTAGTTGTGGTTGCTGTAGATGATGTTGAAGTTGTTGTGGGAGTAGTTGTAGTAGATGTTGATGTTGTGGTGGGTGTAGTTGTGGGAGATGTTGTTGATGTTGATGTTGTACTGGGAGTAGTGGATGTAGTAGTAGTAGTAGTGATTGGCGTAGTGGTAGTTGAAGTAGTTGAAGTTGTGGTAGGGGTAGTTGTGGTAGATGTTGTTGATGTTGATGTTGTAGAGGTGGGTGTTGTAGTAGGAGTAGTAGTAGTAGTAGAAGTTGTAGTTGGCGTTGTTGTGGTTGATGTAGATGATGTTGAAGTAGTTGAAGGAGTAGTTGTAATAGATGGCGATGTTGTGGTGGGTGTAGTTGTGGTAGATGTTGTTGATGTTGTAGAGGTGGATGTTGTAGTGGGAATAGTAGTTGTAGTTGGAGTAGTGGTGGTTGATGTAGTTGAAGTTGTGGTGGGGGTAGTTGTGGTAGATGTTGTTAATGTTGATGTTGTAGAGGTGGATGTTGTAGTTGGTGTAGTAGTAGTAGAAGTTGTTGTTGGCGTAGTTGTGGTTGATGTAGATGATGTTGATGTTGTTGTGGGAGTAGTTGTGGTAGATGTCGATGTTGTTTTGGGTGTAGTTGTGGTAGATGTTGTTGATGTTGTAGATGTGGATGTTGTAGTGGGAGTAGTAGTAGTAGTAGTTGTTGCAGTTGGTGTAGTTGTGGTTGATGTAGATGATGTTGAAGTTGTTGTGGGAGTAGTTGTAGTAGATGTCGATGTTGTGGTGGGTGTAGTTGTGGTAGATGTTGTTGATGTTGTAGAGGTTGATGTTGTAGTGGGCGTAGTAGTAGTTGTAGTTGGCGTAGTTGTGGTTGTTGTGGATGATGTCGAAGTTGTTGTGGGAGTAGTTGTAGTAGATGTTGATGTTGTGGTGGGTGTAGTTGTGGTAGATGTTGTTGATGTTGATGTTGTACTGGGAGTAGTGGAAGTAGTAGTAGTAGTTGGTGTAGTAGTGGTTGATGTAGTTGATGTTGTGGTGGGGGTAGTTGTGGTAGATGTTGTGGTGGGGGTAGTTGTAGTAGTAGTAGTTGTAGTTGGTGTAGTAGTGGTTGATGTAGATGATGTTGTGGTGGGGGCAGCTGTGGTAGATGTTGTTGATGTTGATGTTGTAGAGGTTGTTGTTGTAGTGGGCGTAGTAGTAGTTGTAGTTGGCGTAGTTGTGGTTGTTGTAGATGATGTCGAAGTTGTTGTGGGAGTAGTTGTAGTAGATGTTGATGTTGTGGTGGGTGTAGTTGTGGTAGATGTTGTTGATGTTGATGTTATACTGGGAGTAGTGGAAGTAATAGTAGTAGTAGTAGTTGGCGTAGTGGTAGTTGAATTACTTGAAGTTGTGGTAGGGGAAGTTGTGGTAGATGTTGTTGATGTTGATGTTGTAGAGGTGGATGTTGTAGTAGGAGTAGTAGTAGTAGTAGAAGTTGTAGTTGGCATAGTTGTGGTTGATGTAGATGATGTTGAAGTACTTGAAGGAGTACTTGTAGTAGATGTCGATGTTGTGGTTGGTGTAGTTGTGGCAAATGTTGTTGATGTTGTAGAGGTGGATGTTGTAGTGGGAGTAGTAGTTGTAGTTGGAGTAGTGGTGGTTGATGTAGTTGAAGTTGTGGTGGGGGTGGTTGTGGAAGCTGTTGTTAATGTTGATGTTGTAGAAGTGGATGTTGTAGTTGGCGTAGTAGTAGTAGAAGTTGTTGTTGGTGTAGTTGTCGTTGATGTAGATGATGTTGATGTTGTTGTGGGAGTAGTTGTTGTAGATGTCGATGTGGTTGTGGGTGTAGTTGTGGTAGATGTTGTTGATGTTGTAGATGTGGATGTTGTAGTGGGAGTAGTAGTAGTAGTAGTAGTTGTAGTTGGTGTAGTTGTGATTGATATAGATGATGTTGAAGCAGTTGTGGGAGTAGTTGTAGTAGATGTCGATGTTGTGGTGGGTGTAGTTGTGGTAGATGTTGTTGATGTTGTAGAGGTTGATGTTGTAGTGGGCATAGTAGTAGTTGTAGTTGGCGTAGTTGTGGTTGTTGTAGATAAGGTCGAAGTTGTTGTGGGAGTAGTTGTAGTAGATGTTGATGTTGTGGTTGGTGTAGTTGTGATAGATGTTGTTGATGTTGAGGTTGTACTGGGAGTAGTGGAAGAAGTAGTAGTAGTAGATGGTGTAGTGGTGGTTGAAGTAGTTGAAGTTGTGGTAAGGGTAGTTGTGGTAGATGTCGTTGATGTTGATGTTGTAGAGGTGGATGTTGTAGTAGGAGTAGTAGTAGTAGAAGAAGTTGTAGTTGGCGTAGTTGTGGTTGAAGTAGATGATGTTGTGGTGGGGGTAGTTGTGGTAGATGTTGTAGTGGGGGTAGTTGTAGTAGTAGTAGTTGTAGTTGGCGTAGTAGTGGTTGATGTAGTTGATGTTGTGGTGCGGGTAGTTGTGGTAGATGTTGTTGATGTTGATGTTGTAGTGGGCGTAGTAGTAGTTGTAGTTGGCGTAGTTGTGGTTGTTGTAGATGATGTTGAAGTTGTTGTGGGAGTAGTTGTAGTAGATGTTGATGTTGTGGTGGGTGTAGTTGTGGTAGATGTTGTTGATGTTGATGTTGTACTGGGAGTAGTGGATGTAGTAGTAGTAGTAGTGATTGGCGTAGTGGTAGTTGAAGTAGTTGAAGTTGTGGTAGGGGTAGTTGTGGTAGATGTTGTTGATGTTGATGTTGTAGAGGTGGGTGTTGTAGTAGGAGTAGTAGTAGTAGTAGTAGTAGAAGTTGTAGTTGGCGTAGTTGTGGTTGATGTAGATGATGTTGAAGTAGTTGAAGGAGTAGTTGTAGTAGATGTCGATGTTGTGGTGGGTGTAGTTGTGGTAGATGTTGTTGATGTTGTAGAGGTGGATGTTGTAGTGGGAGTAGTAGTTGGAGTTGGAGTAGTGGTGGTTGATGTAGTTGAAGTTGTGGTGGGGGTAGTTGTGGTAGATGTTGTTAATGTTGATGTTGTAGAGGTGGATGTTGTAGTTGGTGTAGTAGTAGTAGAAGTTGTTGTTGGCGTAGTTGTGGTTGATGTAGATGATGTTGATGTTGTTGTGGGAGTAGTTGTGGTAGATGTCGATGTTGTTGTGGGTGTAGTTGTGGTAGATGTTGTTGATGTTGTAGATGTGGATGTTGTAGTGGGAGTAATAGTAGTAGTTGTAAGTGGTGTAGTTGTGGTTGATGTAGATAATGTTGAAGTTGTTGTGGGAGTAGTTGTAGTAGATGTCGATGTTGTGGTGGGTGTAGTTGTGGTAGATGTTGTTGATGTTGTAGATGTTGATGTTGTAGTGGACGTAGTAGTAGTTGTAGTTGGTGTAGTTGTGGTTGTTGTAGATGATGTCGAAGTTGTTGTGGGAGTAGTTGTAGTAGATGTTGATATTGTGGTGGGTGTCGTTGTGGTAGATGTTGTTGATGTTGATGTTGTACTGGGAGTAGTGGAAGTAGTAGTAGTAGTTGGTGTAGTAGTGGTTGATGTAGTTGATGTTGTGGTGGGGGTAGTTGTGGTAGATGTTGTAGTGGGGGTAGTTGTAGTAGTAGTAGTTGTAGTTGGTGTAGTAGTGGTTGATGTAGATGATGTTGTGGTGGGGGTAGTTGTGGTAGATGTTGTTGATGTTGATGTTGCAGAGGTTGTTGTTGTAGTGGGCGTAGTAGTAGTTGTAGTTGGCGTAGTTGTGGTTGTTGTAGATGATGTCGAAGTTGTTGTGGGAGTAGTTGTAGTAGATGTTGATGTTGTGGTGGGTGTAGTTGTGGTAGATGTTGTTGATGTTGATGTTGTACTGGGAGTAGTGGAAGTAATAGTAGTAGCAGTAGTTGGCGTAGTGGTAGTTGAAGTAATTGAAGTTGTGGTAGGGGAAGTTGTGGTAGATGTTGTTGATGTTGATGTTGTAGAGGTGGATGTTGTAGTAGGAATAGTAGTAGTAGTAGTAGAAGTTGTAGTTGGCATAGTTGTGGTTGATGTAGATGATGTTGAAGTAGTTGAAGGAGTAGTTGTAGTAGATGTCGATGTTGTGGTTGGTGTAGTTGTGGTAGATGTTGTTGATGTTGTAGAGGTGGATGTTGTAGTGGGAGTAGTAGTTGTAGTTGGATTAGTGGTGGTTGATGTAGTTGAAGTTGTGGTGGGGGTGGTTGTGGTAGATGTTGTTAATGTTGATGTTGTAGAGGTGGATGTTGTGGTTGGCGTAGTAGTAGTAGAAGTTGTTGTTGGTGTAGTTGTCGTTGATGTAGATGATGTTGATGTTGTTGTGGGAGTAGTAGTTGTAGATGTCGATGTGGTTGTGGGTGTAGTTGTTGTAGATGTTGTTGATGTTGTAGATGTGGATGTTGTAGTGGGAGTAGTAGTAGTAGTAGTAGTAGTAGTTGTAGTTGGTGTAGTTGTGATTGATGTAGATGATGTTGAAGCAGTTGTGGGAGTAGTTGTAGTAGATGTCGATGTTGTGGTGGGTGTAGTTGTGGTAGATGTTGTTGATGTTGTAGAGGTTGATGTTGTGGTGGGCATAGTAGTAGTTGTAGTTGGCGTAGTTGTGGTTGTTGTAGATGACGTCGAAGTTGTTGTGGGAGTAGTTGTAGTAGATGTTGATGTTGTGGTGGGTGTAGCTGTGATAGATGTTGTTGATGATGAAGTTGTACTGGAAGTAGTGGAAGAAGTAGTAGTAGTAGTTGGTGTAGTGGTGGTTGAAGTAGTTGAAGTTGTGGTAGGGGAAGTTGTGGTAGATGTTGTTGATGTTGATGTTGTAGAGGTGGATGTTGTAGTAGGAATAGTAGTAGTAGTAGTAGAAGTTGTAGTTGGCATAGTTGTGGTTGATGTAGACGATGTTGAAGTAGTTGAAGGAGTAGTTGTAGTAGATGTCGATGTTGTGGTTGGTGTAGTTATGGTAGATGTTGTTGATGTTGTAGAGGTGGATGTTGTAGTGGGAGTAGTAGTTGTGGTTGGAGTAGTGGTGGTTGATGTAGTTGAAGTTGTGGTGGGGGTGGTTGTGGTAGATGTTGTTAATGTTGATGTTGTAGAGGTGGATGTTGTGGTTGGCGTAGTAGTAGTAGAAGTTGTTGTTGGTGTAGTTGTCGTTGATGTAGATGATGTTGATGTTGTTGTGGGAGTAGTAGTTGTAGATGTCGATATGGTTGTGGGTGTAGTTGTGGTAGATGTTGTTGATGTTGTAGATGTGGATGTTGTAGTGGGAGTAGTAGTAGTAGTAGTAGTAGTAGTTGTAGTTGGTGTAGTTGTGATTGATGTAGATGATGTTGAAGCAGTTGTGGGAGTAGTTGTAGTAGATGTCGATGTTGTGGTTTGTGTAGTTGTGGTAGATGTTGTTGATGTTGTAGAGGTTGATGTTGTAGTGGGTATAGTAGTAGTTGTAGTTGGCGTAGTTGTGGTTGTTGTAGATGACGTCGAAGTTGTTGTGGGAGTAGTTGTAGTAGATGTTGATGTTGTGGTGGGTGTAGCTGTGATAGATGTTGTTGATGATGAAGTTGTACTGGAAGTAGTGGAAGAAGTAGTAGTAGTAGTTGGTGTAGTGGTGGTTGAAGTAGTTGAAGTTGTGGTAGGGGTAGTTGTGGTAGATGTTGTTGATGTTGATGTTGTAGAGGTGGATGTTGTAGTAGGAGTAGTAGTAGTAGAAGAAGTTGTAGTTGGCATAGTTGTGGTTGATGTAGATGATGTTGTGGTGGGGGTAGTTGTGGTAGATATTGTAGTGGGGGTAGTTGTAGTAGTAGTAGTTGTAGTTGGCATAGTAGTGGTTGATGTAGTTGATGTTGTGGTGGGGGTAGTTGTGGTAGATGTTGTTGATGTTGATGTTGTAGTGGGCGTAGTAGTAGTTGTAGTTGGCGTAGTTGTGGTTGTTGTAGATGATGTTGAAATTGTTGTGGGAGTAGTTGTAGTAGATGTTGATGTTGTGGTGGGTGCAGTTGTGGTAGATGTTGTTGATGTTGTACTGGGAGTAGTGGAAGTAGTAGTAGTAGTAGTAGTAGTTGGCGTAGTGGTAGTTGAAGTAGTTGAAGTTGTGGTAGGGGTAGTTGTGGTAGATGTTGTTGATGTTGTAGAGGTTGATGTTGTAGTGGGCATAGTAGTAGTTGTAGTTGGCGTAGTTGTGGTTGTTGTAGATGATGTCGAAGTTGTTGTGGGAGTAGTTGTAGTAGATGTTGATGTTGTGGTGGGTGTAGTTGAGGTAGATGTTGTTGATGTTGATGTTGTACTGGGAGTAGTGGAAGTAGTAGTAGTAGTTGGTGTAGTAGTGGTTGATGTAGTTGTTGTTGTGGTGGGGGTAGTTGTGGTAGATGTTGTAGTGGGGGTAGTTGCAGTAGTAGTAGTTGTAGTTGGCGTAGTAGTGGTTGATGTAGTTGATGTTGTGGTGGGGGTAGTTGTGGTAGATGTTGTTGATGTTGATGTTGTAGAGGTTGTTGTTGTAGTGGGCGTAGTAGTAGTTGTAGTTGGCGTAGTTGTGGTTGTTGTAGATGATGTCGAAGTTGTTGTGGGAGTAGTTGTAGTAGATGTTGATGTTGTGGTGGGTGTAGTTGTGGTAGATGTTGTTGATGTTAATGTTGTAATGGGAGTAGTGGAAGTAGTAGTAGTAGTAGTAGTAGTAGTAGTTGGCATAGTGGTAGTTGAAGTAGTTGAAGTTGTGGTAGATGTAGTTGTGGTAGATGTTGTTGATGTTGATGTTGTAGAGGTGGATGTTGTAGTAGGAGTAGTAGTAGTAGTAGAAGTTGTAGTTGGCATAGTTGTGGTTGATGTAGATGATGTTGAAGTAGTTGAAGGAGAAGTTGTAGTAGATATCGATGTTGTGGTTGGTGTAGTTGTGGTAGATGTTGTTGATGTTGTAGAGGTGGATGTTGTAGTGGGAGTAGTAGTTGTAGTTGGAGTAGTGGTGGTTGATGTAGTTGAAGTTGTGGTGGGGGTAGTTGTGGTAGATGTTGTTAATGTTGATGTTGTAGAGGTGGATGTTGTAGTTGGTGTAGTAGTAGTAGAAGTTGTTGTTGGCGTAGTTGTGGTTGATGTAGATGATGTTGATGTTGTTGTGGGAGTAGTTGTTGTAGATGTCGATGTTGTTGTGGGTGTAGTTGTGGTAGATGTTGTTGATGTTGTAGATGTAGATGTTGTAGTGAGAGTAGTAGTAGTAGTAGTAGTTGTAGTTGGTGTAGTTGTGGTTGATGTAGATGATGTTGAAGTAGTTGAAGGAGTAGCTGTAGTAGATGTCGATGTTGTGGAGGGTGTAGTAGTGGTAGATGTTGTTGATGTTGTAGAGGTTGATGTTGTAGTGGGCGTAGTAGTAGTTGTAGTTGGCGTAGTTGTGGTTATTGTAGATGACGTCGAAGTTGTTGTGGGAGTAGTTGTAGTAGATGTTGATGTTGTGGTGGGTGTAGTTGTGGTAGATGTTGTTGATGTTGATGTTGTACTGGGAGTAGTGGAAGTAGTAGTAGTAGTTGGTGTAGTGGTGGTTGAAGAAGTTGAAGTTGTGGTAGGGGTAGTTGTGGTAGATGTTGTTGATGTTGATGTTATAGAGGTGGATGTTGTAGTAGGAGTAGTAGTAGTAGAAGAAGTTGTAGTTGGCGTAGTTGTGGTTGATGTAGATGATGTTGAAGTAGTTGAAGGAGCAGTTGTAGTAGATGTCGATGTTGTGGTGGGTGTAGTAGTGATAGATGTTGTTGATGGTAAAGAGGTGGATGTTGTAGGGGGAGTAGTAGTAGTAGGAACAGTAGTTGTGGTTGGCGTAGTTGTGGTTGATATAGATGATGTCGATGTTGTTGTGGGTGTTTTTGTAGTAGATGTTAATGTCATGGTGGTTGTAGTTGTGGTAGATGAGGTGGATGTTGTAGTGGGTGTTGTATTAGTTGTAGCTGGTATAGTAGTGGTTGATGTAGTTGATATTGTGGTGGGGGTAGTTGTGGTAGATGTTGTAGAGGTGGAATTTGTAGTGGGTGTAGTTGTAGGTGGTGTAGTTATGGTTGATGTGGATGATGTTGATGTTGTTGTTGGAGTAGTTGTAGTAGATGTGGATGCTGTGGTGGGTACTGTTGTGGTTGCTGTACTGGTGGGTGTTGTTGTGGTTGACGTACTGATAGGTGTTATTGTTGATGTAATTGTGGGTGTTGTTGTGGTTGTTGATGTAGTTGAGGTTGTGGTTAAAGTTGGAGATGTTGAAGTAGTTGTGGGTGATGCGGAAGTTGTTGACGGTGTTGAACTGGTCGAAGTTATAGCAGGTGTAGTGATGGTTGTAGTGGAAGTTGGCGTAGTAATGGTTGATGTAGTTGATGATGTAGTGGGGGTAGTTGTGAATCCTGTAGTTGTGCTTCCTGCAGTTGTTGTGGATCCTGTTGTAGTGCTTCCTGCAGTTGTTGTGGAGCCTGTAGTAGTACTTCCTGCACTTGTAGTGGATCCTGTAGTAGTACTTCCTGCAGTTGTTGTGGAATCTGTAGTAGTACTTCCTGCAGTTGTTGTGGATCCTGTAGTACTGCTCCCTGAGGTTATTGTGGTTCCTGTAGTAGTACTTCCTGCAGTTGTTGTGGAAGCCTGTAATAGTACTTCCTGCAGTTGTTGTTGGTCCAGCAGTAGTACTTCCTGCAGTTGTTGTTGGTCCTATAGTAGTACTTCCTGCAGTTGTTGTGGATCCTGTAGTAGTGCTTCGCGCAGTTGTAGTGGGCCCTGTAGTAGTACTTCCTGCAGTTGTTGTGGATCCTGTAGTAGTACTTCCTGCAGTTGTTGTGGGTCCTGTAGTTGTACTTCCTGTAATTGTTGTGGGTCCTGTAGTAGTACTTCCTGCAGTTATTGTGGATCCTGTAGTAGTGTTTCCTGCAGTTGTTGTTGATCCTGTAGTAGTATTTCCTGCAGTTGTTGTAGATCCTGTAGTAGTGCTTTCTGCAGTTGTAGTGGATCCTGTAGTAGTGCTTCCTGCAGTTGTAGTGGATCCTGTAGTAGTACTTCCTGCAGTTGTTGTGGGTCCTGTAGTTGTACTTCCTGCAGCTGTTGTGGATCCAGTAATAGTACTTCCTGCAGTTGTTGTGGAACCTGTAGTTGTACTTCCCCCAGCTGTAGTGAATCCTATTGTTGTGGATCCAGTAGCAGTAATTGGTCTGGTTGTTGTGGTTCCTGACAATGTAGTTCCTCCAGTTGGTGTGGATCCAGATGCAGTACTTCCTCCAGTTGCTGTGGATCCAGATGCAGTACTTCCTCCAGTTGCCATTGATCCTGTAGGTGTAGATCCTTCTGCTGTTGAGGAGCCTATGTTAGATATAGCAGTTGTTGAGGACACATATGATACGGCTGACGTTTGTTGTGGAGTTGTTTGAGTTGCATCCGATATTCCTGTTCCACTTAGAGTAGGTGTTCCTGTTCCAGATTGGGTATTGCCTGTTGATCCAGTTTCAGTTACAGTGGTTTCAACTGTTCCTGTCCCTGATACTGATTGACCTGGTCCTGTTAGAGTTGATATAAATGGACCTGTTCCTGTTGTTGTTATCAATGGTGCTGTTCCTGTTGCTGTTGTTAATGGACCTGTTCCAGATGGTAAAGTTACTGATGTTCCAGGTCCATTAAGAGTTGTTCCTTCTGAACCAGTTGCTATTGTAGTGGTTGCTATTGGACCTGTTCCTATCGGTGTTGTTGCCAGTGGTCCTGTTCCGATAGAAGCTGTTGTTAATGACCCTGTTCCTGTTGGGGTTGTCCCAACGGTTCCAGTTGCTGTTGCCAATGGACCTGTTCCAGTTGAAGTCGCTACCCATGGGCCGGCTCCATTAGTTGTTTCCACTGTTCCAGTTCCTATTGGAGTGGTTACTATTGGACCTGTTCCTATTGGTGTTGTTGTCAATGGTCCTGTTCCATTTGGAGCTGTTGTTAATGAGCCTGTTCCTGTTGGGATTGTCCCAACTGTTCCAGTTGGTGTTGCCAATGGACCTGTTCCAGTTGGAGTCGCTACCGATTGGCCGGGTCCATTAGGAGTTGTTTCCACTGTTCCAGTTCCTGTTGGAGTGGTTGGTATTAGATTTGTTCCTATTGGTGTTGTTTCCGGTGGTCCTGTACCAATTGGGGTTGTTATGGATGGTCCTGCTACTGTAAAATTGAAAAGATATGGAATGCTTATACATGCAATAAATAATCATTATGCAAAGAGTAACCTGCTCAAAAATGTGAAATACAAAGAACAATATCATTTTTCACTATCAAACCTCAGATCTTTTCACTGAAGATTATGGAATATACCTAACAATTGAGTATGTTATTAGTATCCTTATGCTGCACAGAAACGTCATTTATAGTATAAGCAGTAGCAGCTGCGTTAGTACTTGATTTTCATAGTCTATCACTTCAGGTGACAATATCAGAATCGATTACTCTAGAACTCATTAATATTATTTACCTTTTTTTATAGATTTCTTTTTTTACCATAACGATTTTTTCCTTGATGCATATAATCAATGTACTGCATTCTTATTAGAGAATAAGGACACATAGTTGATAATGTAAACAGAGAGATATTGAGAAAAAAATATATATAACCATGTAAATAAATAGAAAACTAGGATGAATTGCCTCTAAAATACTATTTTTAGTATTATTAAGCTTTGAACTCGCATCAGACAATTACAGTGAGAAATGGGCTACAATTAAAATTAATAGCTGCTGAATAGTACCTTTTGGAGAACAGCACATGCACTTAGGACCCTTGCAAGCTTTTCTGATGATATTCCCAGATGGGCAGTCCTTTTTTTTCTTCACACAGAAGCCATTGATATCTGTGCATTCTTGAAGAGGTGTACACCTTTTGGCACAACATATACAATTATCTCTTTTGCAGCCATTAGCAATCTCTTCTTCATTGTCCTTACACTTACTCTGACATTTTCCTTTTTGCCTGTCACATTTTTTCTTCGCTTTGCAACCTCGAGCACAACATTTGCAGCCGTTTACTCCAGAGCAGCCATCTTTTAATTCCACCTGTCTGGGGCCACATTTCTTTCGGCACTTACCTTTGGCTTGTGTGCATGCACTACTAGGTATGGCTTTTGTTTGGCACCTTTTACTTCCGGTGCCTTTATTACCTGTCAACAGATAAAGGATGCATACAGGAAAGGGAATATATTTACTTAATACATTGTATATTATTACTTTAGAATACAGTGAAATATAAACTTCAGTAATATATCCAGAATGACTTCGTATTTGGAATTTTTGCATTGAATAAAGGATACCCGAAAGACATTGCTGGACCAGAAGGGTATATTATGATAAAGGTCTCTTTTAAGTTTGGAAATTGGATTCTTTTGTCATTTTATTGAAATTGAAGGTGAACTTTTGGGTGCAACATTTGCAACCTGTCACCCCTGTGCATCCTCCTACGATCTCTATTTGCTTTGGTCCGCATTTTCTCCTGCATTTACCATTGGCAGCATTGCACTCATTAGTTAGAGTGTCATTCTTTTTGCATCTGCTCTGAGAAGGCCCATTCTCTGTAAACATTTTATTTGGGATTTTTGAGAATGTGGAAGTCCAAAAGACTAGAAGTTGTGTAAGTTTGAGTCTTGAACACCACATGAGGAGACTCTGTACGTTATATTTGTGAATGACTTTTCCTTATTACTTGTAAAGAAAGTAGAAAGCTTTTCAGGTAATTAAAACTTTTTTATTTCCTTATCAAAAACGTTATTTTAATTTTTTTAAAGTAAAACAACGTTACAATAGTTATAGTTATTAAATAAGCTTGCGTTTCAGCTTTTTGCAGCATAGTTGAGGTATCAGAAATTTTGAACAAAGTCCTATCGGTGTCTAAGTGCTATTTTATATATTTGTATATGAAAAATTGCCCTAATTTGTTTATCACCATTCCTTGAAAGCGTCTTTCATCCATTAGCCTAAATAAAAGGTCACGATTAGGATACTATAAATAGAAGCAGTAGTCTCAACCTTGGAAAGACGACTTTTCACTTTTTTGTCAGATTTTTTTGAAGTAGTCACTTGCATTCATTACTTGAGAAGCTCGCCTTTTCAGAGCTTTCAATTTTCATTTAGATCTGAGAAAATTATTGATACAAATACCTTATTCAGCATTGTAGGACTCCTACTTTTGTTGAACAATATAATATATTCAAAGTGCTTATGGCTAACATGCACTAACATTGGTAAACATGGGCGTCAATACTAGTTTGACTTCGGTATTCTCTTGGTTTTGTACAATTCAAAACGTACATGTTTGCCATATTTACGTCTTGAACAATTAAAGCAATAAAAAAAATTCTTTACATATATAGACACTCATTAGTTAACTCATATTTAGAAATTTGGGTTGTCCTGTATATACTGTTGGATTTTTGTTAGTTCAAGCATTTACATGAGTATAGTCTGGAAATTTTTTTTTGAAAATTCATCAATGAAATTCCTTGTTTCCGTCAAGCTTAATACTGTCTTTAAGAGGTTTCGTTAAATAGAATTTCTTTTTACAATCCTTCGCCTTCCAACAGTAAATTTCACTCACGTGCGCAGCATTTACATCCCGCTTTTCCAGTGCATCCTCCCACAATCTCAGTCCGTTTTGGTCCGCATTTTCGTCTACATCTTCCATTGGCTGCCTTGCACTCAGCAGTCTCAGTTGCTTTCTTTTTACAATTGCCATTACCTGACTTTCCTATAAAATTTTAATATATTCACAAGTTTTTTACACTGATGAAGGGCTAGACAACAACAACAACATTTCAAAATATGTCATTAAGTGATATCATGATCATATTTGTTTTCCAATTATTTTTGCAAACACTACTTAAATTCTTTATGTTATTAGTGTAATTATTATTACTGAAATATACAAATAACCCTAATAGTAAATAGATATATTTATGTACTTTTAGCACTTCCCAGAGACATTTTCTCATCCTCAGTGTTGCAATTGCAACATTTTTTGAAAATGAGAGCAGTTGCTCTCTCAATGTTCATTATTGTTTTGTATAATTTATTTTTCTAGTGGCTCTAATAATCTTTAGATATGTGCAATATTACTGTTGATTTTCCTCATTATTATTATTATTATTATTATTATTATTATTATTATTATTATTATTATTATTATTATTATTATTATTATTATTATTATTATTATTATTATTATTATTATTATTATTATTATTATTATTATTATTATTATTATTATTGTTATTATTATTATTATTATTATAATTTTTATTAATATTATTATTATAATTATTATTATTATTATTATTATTACTTACGGCCACAGCATTTACACCCATCTACTCCAGTGCATCCTCCAGCGATTTCAATCTGCTTTGGTCCACATTTCTGCCTGCATTTGCCTTTGGCAGCTATGCATTCGGGAGTAGCTGTGGCGTCCCTTTTACAAACTGCATTAGTAGGTTTATTGCCAGACTTTCCTGTAAAACAAATATGTACAAGGTTTTGTAATTCATCAAATGCAATTATACTATATACTTCATATCAGTCTCTTTGTAAATATGTGATGACGAAATTTTCTTCGAAATTAGGCTTACAAAGTTATATCAGCTGATATCATGCTTATTAGATTAACGTGAAAAATATGGCACCATTTGCAAGAGGAAGAAGTAGACGCCATTAGTTATATATTTCAAGACGATGTTCCATCATCTGCTTTTACGTCATGATTGAACAACAAGCAGAATAGGGTACTATTACCTATAAGAAGTAGACTCGACTAGATATGTAATGTATCAGGATCTTATTACATCTTAATATCTAATGTTAACTTACTGCTGCAGCATTTGCATCCAGCAACTCCAGAACATTCACCAGGTAATTCAATCTGTCTTGGCCCACACTTTTTTCTGCATTTTCCTCTGGCCTGTAAACATGTTGCACTTTCAGTGGCTCCATTTCTACATTCCCGCGCAGTAACACGTGCTTCCCCTGCCGCACCTGTATAGTATGAGGAAGGTGATGTAATATGAAAAATAAGAAATGAGAGAGTTTCTATTTACATTATCCTTCAGCTTATTGCCCTTTTCTGTTGATTCATTTGTTTTTTGCATTGAGTGTTTCTATTTTCAAATTTCTTATTTATTTTGTGTTTTATTTTATTTTGTATATTTTGCCATGTCTCTATTTTATTGTTACCGATATTTTTGCGACTTATCTTTACATGTATTTTTATAATGCTTATTTAGATGATCATAAATGCCTGTATTATATAGTTCTGCTTTAAGTCTGCTGTTAAAAATTTTAAAAATGAAAATTATTTTTCTTCTTTATATCCATTAACGGGAACCTTTTGTGTATATATATATGTCATATATATATATATATATATATATATATATATATATATATATATATATATATATATATATATATATATATATATATATATATATATATATATATACTTTCAGTGGTGCAGTTAGTATCTCTTTAGCACAGTAATTATGTATATATATGTGTATATATATATACATATATATATAAATATATATATTTATATATATATATATATATATATATATATATATATATATATATATATATATATATATATATATATATATATATATATATATATATATATATATATATATATATATATATATATATATATATATATATATATATATATATATATATATATATATATATATATATATATATATATATATATATATATATATATATATATATATATATATATATATATATATATATATATATATATATATATATATATATATATATATATATATATATATATATATATATATATATAGCAAATAAGCACATTACATATGTGGAAACATGAATCATTTTTTACCCCGACCGGGACTCGAACCTAGGACTTATGATTACTAAGTGAAGGTGCTACCACTACACCACAGAAGGTTAAAAGGAATCCAACCTTAGAGCTTATATCTGCTATACTTAAGTATGAATGCATTCTAACTGAATGCCACTATGTTCATATTACAGATTCCCCAACCTCACTCGTGGCTTCATTTTAGCATTTAATTCAAATCCCAATCTCATTCGGGCCATGAAATTATCAAATAAACACATTACATATGTGAAAACATGAATTATTTTTTACCCCGACCGGGACTCGAACCTAGGACTTATGATTACTAAGTCAAGGTGCTACCACTACACCACAGAAGGTTAAAAGGAATCCAACCTTATAGCTTATATCTGCTATACTAAGGAATGAACGCATTCTAACTGAATGCCACTATGTTCATATTACAGATTCCCCAACCTCACTCGTGGCTTCATTTTAGCATTTAATTCAAATCCCAATCTCATTCGGGCCATGAAATTATCAAATAAGCACATTTACATATGTGAAAACATGAATCATTTTTTACCCCGACCGGGACTCGAACCTAGGACTTATGATTACTAAGTCAGGGTGCTACCACTACACCACGGAAGGTTAAAAGGAATCCAACCTTATAGCTTAAGTCCTAGGTTAGAATCCCGGTCGGGGTAAAAAATGATTCATGTTTTCACATATGTAATGTCCTTATTTGATAATTTCATGGCCCGAATGAGATTGGGATTTGAATTAAATGCTCAAATGAAGCCACGAGTGAGGTTGGGGAATCTGTAATATGAGCATAGTGGCATTCAGTTAGAATGCGTTCATTCCTAAGTATAGCAGATATAAGCTATATGGTTGGATTCCTTTTAACCTTCTGTGGTGTAGTGGTAGCATCTTTACTTAGTAATCATAAGTCCTAGGTTCGAATCCCGGTCGGGGTAAAAAATTATTCATTTGTTCACATATGAAATGTGCTTATTTGATAATTTCATGGCCCGAATGAGATTGGGATTTAAATTAAATGCTAAAATGAAGCCACGAGTTAGGTAGGGGAATCTGTAATATTAACATAGTGGCATTCAGTTAGAATGCGTTCATTCCTAAGTATAGCAGATATAAGCTATAAGGTTGGATTCCTTTTAACCTTCTGTGGTGTAGTGGTAGCACCTTCACTTAGTAATCATAAATCCTAGGTTCGAGTCCCGGTCGGGGTAAAAAATTATTCATGTTTTCACATATGTAATGTGCTTATTTGATAATTTCATGGCCCTAATGAGATTGGGATTTGAATTAAATGCTAAAATGAAGCCACGAATGAGGTTGGGGAATCTGTAATGTGAACATAGTGGCATTCAGTTAGAATGCGTTCATTCATAAGTATAGCAGATATAAGCTATAAGGTTGAATTTCTTTTAAGCTTCTGTGGTGTAGTGGTAGCACCTTGACTTAGTAATCAAAAGTCCTAGGTTCCAGCCCCGGTCGGGGTAAAAGATTATTCATATATATATATATATATATATATATATATATATATATATATATATATATATATATATATATATATATATATATATATATATATATATATATATATATATATATATATATATATATATATATATATATATATATATATATATATATATATATATATATATATATATATATATATATATATATATATATATATATATATATATATATATATATATATATATATATATATATATATATATATATATATATATATATATATATATATATATATATATATATATATATATATATATATATATATATATATATATATATATATAATATATATATATATATATATATATATATATATATATATATATATATATATATATATATATATATATATATATATATATATATATATATATATATATATATATATATATATATATATATATATATATATATATATATATATATATATATATATATATATATATATATATATATATATATATATATATATATATATATATATATATATATATATATATATATATATATATATATATATATATATATATATATATATATATATATATATATATATATATATATATATATATATATATATATATATATATATATATATATATGTATATATATATATATATATATATATATATATATATATATATATATATATATATATATATATATATATATATATATATATAAATATAAATATAATTTACAATATATATATATATATATATATATATATATATATATATATATATATATATATATATATATATATATATATATATATATAAATATATATATAATTATATATATATATATATATATATATATATATATATATATATATATATATATATATATATATATATATACATAATATGACGGCATATTATTCATACCAGTTTGTAACTGTTGACAAATCATTAAATTTCCAGTTTTCAGTATTCAATATCATAATTTTTATATGTGTTACAATTAGCTGCTTGCAGAAAAAAAGTCCACTTATCAAAGAATATTAATTGCTATGAATATACCCCAATAAGAAAAATATAATGCTCTCTTACTTCGAATACAACAAAGTCTTCCCTTTTGACATTCCAGATTTTGAGCTATTTCCCATCCTGTTCCTTGGAGTTCAGTGCAGTTGCTTGTTCCTTTTGGAAGACAAGTTCCTTGTGCGTTTTCACAGGACTCTCGCCGAGACCCTCGTTGGATATCCTGTTAGCACATTAAGCCGTTTATTTAGGGAAAAAAAAGAAACATCCATCAACGGATTCAAGTCTAATATTTTTAACGAACCCCTTAAAAATCGTTCCCATTCTTTTATCAAAATTGATAACAAATTAAGCATGCTTAACTTTGAAATGTTTTCAATGTAAACAGCCTAGTACTGAATATATGCTAAGATATCTGTTGCCCATGTCTTAGCTCCTTTAGAAATATTAAAAAGTGTATAATTTAACAGCATAAAAGTCGATTTTTTTTTAGTTTTAGAAAAGCTACAAAAATAAAGGACCTTAGCTTTGACAGAACTAAAAGCTTTCATACCTTTGCGGCCACCGAGAGTGAGAAGTACAGGATCAAGAATATTGAAGCCACTGATCTCTTTTCCCATCTCATGCCTGATGTTTGGAAGATGGTAGTATCTTTATCCTGTTGTCCACCTAACAAGAGAAGCAGCTTTTACAGAATATAAAAAGCATCAGAAAACTTAAATTTTTGTGGGGCATTTTATGGACTTAATTATCTCCTATTTTGAAGTCAAAATTCACACTGAAAGTGTTAGTAATTCATGAAATATCTTGCTGACAGTGGCAATTCTTTCAGTCATTTGCTGTAACGTTGTCATAAACACAAGACAACAGATTTAGCAAAAAGCAAAATGGAGCAGTGGAGGCCATTTGGATGTGCAAAGGAATATATTTTAGTCGCTTTTTGTCCATATAGTTGTAGCAAATGTAGCAGTGACAAGCACAGAAAACAGTAAGGTTATTGAGTCAGAAAAGAATAAAATATCTTATCAACCCGAGCAACAACAACATAGGTGATGGCCAAAACAAGAGAGGAAGAGAAACAGATATCTTTCTACTTGATTCTGACTCTTTTGGTAAGAGTTACGCCATTAATCAACATTATGGTAGTCATTGAATAAATCTCTTTGTAGCTGAAATAGCAGCAGTGACCAAAACTCAAAGGAATAAATCTCTTGTCTCAGAAGAAAATTAAGCATTAATCGTTTTACTACTAAGACCTGAAATTAGAGAAATTTGAGCATAAAACATGATATAAGAGCAAGCGGTGCTTTGGTTCAGAAAAGAAGCAAATTTATGATAAGTAGGAAGAGAAGAAGCTACCACTCAGCATCGTGAAAAATACCTTAAATTTGGGCTAAATTAAGCCCTCTTATACAACAAGAGCACTTATCATTTCAAGCGCCTTCGGGTGGGGGCATTCCATATCCAGTTTCCTCCTCATACATGAAACACTATAACCAATTAGGGAATATTAAAGAAAAATATAGTAACTGAGATTGTAGCATGAATGTAGCATGTCAGTTGCATAATAACCCAATATCCCAGCATTCATGGTAGACTTCTGTTATGAATTTTTTGTTGCTTCTTGTCTTTATAGGATAATAGACCTTCAGACTATAATCGTATTTGAAGAACATCGTTGTACATAATGTAATAAATTGAGAAGTTTTTTAAACAAATAAAATTGCCATTTTAGGAATAGAAATGACGCAAATAAGTAACTGAATGACTTTTGTGCTCAGCGATAGGTTTTGCAATATACTACTGACGAGTAGCTACTCTCTCTCTCTCTCTCTCTCTCTCTCTCTCTCTCTCTCTCTCTCTCTCTCTCTCTCTCTCTCCCTCTTAGTTGCTTAGATTGATTAAAATATACGTATATATCTATATTATTATGTAATCAACAGACTCATTTTGTTGAAAAGACTCCCGAATCTAAGAATCTCATTCAATCATCTTTTTTTATGTTTTAAATAAATCCGCAGATATGAATTGGCTCTAGAACTGTGATAATTAACTGGTGATAATTAACATAACTTTGCAAGTTGAGCCCTCTAAGAAATGCAACTTAATTAACATAATTTTCGTAGCATAATATGTAGTGTACCTTAATTAAAAGTGCATTTCAAACTTTATAGCTAAAATGTTACCACTCCTAATGGGTACACTTTCTTGCTAATGAATTCTTTCCACTACAAAAGCTCAACCAAATACTAATACATATCACTCCTTTTTTAATTTCTTTTGTTATTTATTGTCCAAGAATGCGTCATATAAAATTATTCCCTGATAGGTATATCATTACTGCAGAATCTTGATTTCTCCCCTAAAATCTTTCGTCACACTGTTAGTAGTATTCGTATGGAAACTATCATGGGTAGCTCTTCCCGGATGTAGGTTACACTGTAGACGGTATATAGGCTTTCTACGAAGATGATAAAAGTCGTGTTTAACATTGGACTCGTAATCATTTCTACCCCCTAGAACATTTTTTACGGCTCTCATTTTAGAAACAAGGAAAAATTTCCATATTATGCAGGATATGTGGTAGGTTGGCCCATAGCACCAGCCGCCCATTGCGATACTACAGCTGAAGGGCCTTTTGGACTTAAATGGGACTGTTCAGGACAGTTCGATATTAAGTCCTACTTCAGTTACGGTTCTCTTTCTATACCTACATCAACATCAAATATATTTAGATATTCGTTACACGTCTTATTATCCCTTAAACTGCCTGCAAAGGAGCTCTTGCTCAGCAGACTATTGCCTCTGAATATAATATACATATTTATTCATGTATGTATTCTAAATATTTGGCAATAAACTCTAAAACTATGACTTCACATCTGACAAATTATAATACTCCCCATCTCTGTTTCTCTTTATGTTTTCTTCGTGCCCAGGCCCGATGAGGGTAGATTTATTTTATTTTATTTTTTTGGCCCGTACTGGTGTCACAATCATAAAAAAAAAACATTCCAAAATATTCCCAAGGGAAAGACTCCTAGTTCAATATCAAACTAGCGTAACGGGTAGTTATTATAAGCGCGTACCAAACAAGCCTAGTGTTGATATCTCAATAAACAGGGTGAAACTCACTTATTGGGTAAAATCTGTAGTCTAGTTCTAAAAACTTTCATTGGTTATCTTGATGAGTACAAGGTAAATCTAAGTGTTTTTTTAGTTACTCTAGTCGCGTACTAAATTAGTTTTATGGCAATATTTCTAAGGACAAGGTAAACCTCGATTATCAGGTAAACCTGTAGATATTTAATAGAATTCCAATGGATATATTTCTACAAAAAAGGTATATTTCTTTAGGCATCTTCTGGAATTTCAAAGGCAGCTATTCCACAAACAAATAAAAATTTGGGTATATAGTAAATAAGGACTTGTACTCACATACCAAAAGAAATCCAGTTTTGCCAAACTTGGCAGAGGAATGGAGGATGTTAAGTGGTGAGCCCCACTTATCACTCCTCTCAGAACTTGGAGGATACTCTGTCTGGAAAGAAGCAGTATGAACCCGTTTTGCTGTCGAAACAGAGTTAGAACTGAGCTTCGGGATAGAATCCATATGATTTTTTTTTTTATTTAGCGAACACCTACACAAAAGAGCATGAGGTGCTGAACAATGTTGTATAGCACAAGTGTTATGAATTGCACCCTGTCATTTAGAATTTGTGTGCGTGTTAACAAGCCACAGTTACCCCCATACAAACCACCTGCTGTCTTTCAGTTGTTTATATACAATATTTGCTTTTTTTACTCCACTTATCTATTTTGTTTTGCTTTGTTTTCATGTTCAGAAGATTAATATCTCAGTTGCTTTCATGCTTTTTTTATATATGGCGGTAGAGATGGGGCAGTTATAGAAGACTGTTTTTATAATCAAATTCAGGAATTATTAAACTGACGAAACAACTTCGCACAAACATGGAGCTTTAGATGCTCCTCACACCATTGCGCACACTCTACATGTGTTATTTACGACTGAAAAGTCCCCGGCCAGTAATTATTTGTAAGATATAATTGTTTTTTATGTTAATTTTTCTTCCTTTGAAATTATCGAAGTCAAGGTTGTGAAGATACTATACCTCATTTAACTTCTCATATATAATTGCTTACTCATTGAGGCCGTGAAGTTAATAGGAGCTACTAACACACAATGCATTGCTGTACCTTCTTTTTCTTTTCCTCATATATCTCTGGCGAAAAGAGAGCTTTTGCAAGCTACGTTAATGAGATGCATTATGGAATTCAGTGTTGCAACCAGGTTCTTTTTCAATTGAGCTGTAGTAGGGTATTTAGGGCTTTGAAAATTGTATATCTTCTTACTTTAAAGTCACTAAATGTATCTTCGGAAATCTAATTATTAGTGACAAATAATAATA
>JAXCGZ010022743.1:70000-148698 GCA_037179515.1 Halocaridina rubra | reverse complement strand
AATTTCATTACGTTTAAGGTAATCAATATGGATTTAGGGAAATTTCGGTCGAGATCTAGGGTAAACTATGCTTGTACTCGTGGAAGCCCTGAACTCGATGCCACCTAGCAAGCACACTTGTTCTCGTTTTTTTTTTTTTTTGTGTCTTAACCTAACCTCACCTAGGGGAATGCATCCTCACTAGCCTGGGGTTTCGTCCCCGAATGCCCCTCAGGGGTATTTTTCACTAGCTGGGGAGTTGATTTCTAAATAATCTGCATGAGTGGTCAGAAAAGTGGCTAATGAAATTCAATACTTCAAAATGTAAGGTAATGAGAATGGGTACAAGTGGTAGAAGGCCAAAGCTTGACTACTCGGTGGCTGGAGTACAACTTCAAGAGACAGAAAATGAGAGAGATCTAGGAGTAAACATACTGGCAGATTTGTCTCCAGAAATACATATAAATGGCATAGTAAGGGCAGCATATGCATTCTTATCAAATGTAAGGGTAGCCTTCAGGCACATGGACAAGGAAATGTTCAGAAATATTTATGTAACCTATGTGAGGCCAAAACTCGAATATGCAGCCCCCTTTTGGAATCTGCACTTGAAAAAGCACATAGCTAAGCTTGAAAAAGTTCAGGGATGTGTGATGTCACCATGGCAGTTCAATTTATATACTAATGGAGTCATAAGAGAGGTGAATGAGCGAGTGCGTGGTCGAGGTTTGAGAATGGTAGATAGGGATGATAACGAGTGGGAGCTGAATCAGATGCTATTTGCAGATGATACTGTGGTGGTGGGAGATTCAGAGGAGAAGCTGTGTCAGTTAGTGTCAGAATTTGGAATGGTGTGTGAGAGAAGGAAGTTGCGAGCGAATGTGGGAAAGAGTAAGGTTATGAGGTGTAGAAGAGATGAGGATGGTGCTGGATTGAATGTTATGTTGAATGGAGAGACACTTGAGAAAGTTGATCAGTTTTAGTATTTAGGCTCGGTTATAACTGCAAATGGTGGAGTGGAAGCAGATGTGTGTTACAGAGTGAATGACGGATGTAAAGTGTTGGGTGTGTTGAAAAGAGTGATGAAGAATAGAGGGTTGGAAATGAATGTTAAGAGAGTTTTGTATGAGAAAGTGGTTGTGCCAACTGTGAAGTATGGATCAGAGTTATGGGGTATGAAAGTAAGTGAGACGGAAACTAAATGTGTTTGAAATGAAATGCCTGAGGAGTATGATTGGTGTATCTCGGTTGAATAGGGTTAGGAATGAAGTGGTGAGAGCAAGAACGGGTTTGAGGAGAGAATTTGCAGACAGAGCAGATATGAATGTTCTGAGATGGTTTGGTTATGTGGAGAGGATGGATGATGAAAGACTTCTGAAAAAGGTGATGAATGGGAGAGTTGATGGGAGAAATGCTAGAGGGAGGCCTAGGTTTGGGTGGATGGATGGAGTAAGGAGAGCCCTGAATGATAGGAGGATGGATGTGAGGGAAGCAAGTGAGTGTGCTAGGAACAGGAATGAGTGGCGAGCGATTATGACACAGCTCTGATGGGCATCTGCTGTTACCATGGGGCTGCATCTTACAGAGGTAGCCCTGTGGTAGGGGCAGTAGGAGGAGTTGGCAGTTGTGAAGCAACACAATCTCTCTTCACTTGGAATCCTTCAGGGAAGGTAGATCAACAGTAACAAACTTATTAGAATTTTATGATGAGGTAAGCCCAATCTTACAGGAAAGAGAGGGCTGGGCAGATTGCATATTCCTAGACTTCCAGAAAGCGCTTGACACTGTTCCACATGGGAGACTTATTAGGAAGCTGCAAGCAATGGCTAGAATAGGTGGAAATGTCTTGGAATGGATAAAACCTTACTTAGAAGGAAGGGAGCAGAGGGTTAGAGTAAGACACTCAGTGTCTGAATGGAGAAGAGTTAGTAGTGGAGTTCCACAGGGTTCAGTTTTAGGGCCACTTTTGTTCCTTGTATATGTAAATGACCTACCAGAGTCTGTAAATTCATTCATGAATATGTTTGCAGATGATGCAAAGATTGTGAAGAAAGTAGGAAATGAGAACAATGGTAGAGAACTTCAGGAAGATCAAAATAGTCTGCATGAGTGGTCAGAAAAGTGGCTAATGAAATTCAGTATTTCAAAATGTAAGGTAATGAGAATGGGTACAAGTGCAAGAAGCCCCAAGCTTGACTACTCAGTGGCTGGAGGGCAACTTCAAGAGACAGAAAATGAGAGAGATCTAGGAGGAAACATACTGGCAGATTTTTCTCCAGAAATACATATAAATGGCATATGAAGGGCAGCATATGCCTCCTTATCAAATGTAAGGGTAGCCTTCAGGCACATGGACAAGGAAATGTTCAGAAATATTTATGTAACCCATGTGAGGCCAAAACTCGCATATGCAGCCCCCTTTTGGAATCCGCACTTGAAAAAGCACATAGCTAAGCTTGAAAAAGTTCAAAGACATGCCACGAAACTGGTACCAGAAATCTGTAATCTCAGTTATGATGAGAGGCTGAGGGAATTAGACTTACCATCACTCGAAGCTAGAAGATTTCGGGGGGATATGGTGACAGTCTGTAAATTCCTTCATGATTATGATAGAGTGGATAGGGATCGATATTTTGATATGGCTGGCTCTAGAACTAGAGGTCATAGTTTGAAGCTTCATAAGAAAACTTCTTTGCAGGATGTGAAGAAATACTTTTTCAGTGTAAGAGTAGTTGATAATTGGAATTCGCTAAGCGAGGAGGTAGTTAATGCTATCTCAATCCATAGGTTTAAGGACAGGTATGATAAGTATCACTAAGTATAAAATGGAACCGATCAGGAGACGGGAAGATATGAGCTTTGGCTCTTTCCCGTAAACACAATTAGGTAATCACAGGTTTTGGAAGAGCCGGGAGGATGGGTTGTGGCACTCCAGCAGTCATCTGAATGGTCACTAGCTCCCTCGTCATTGCCCATAGAGCAAGGTAATCCCCTTATTGTTTCTTTTTTTTTTTTTAAGTCGGCTACCCCCCAATTGGGGGAGACAGCCAAGGTAGATAGATAGGTATTATTTTAGTTATGGGGATGAATGGAATATGGCTTTTTTGTATAAATAGAATAATAGATCTCACCATGCCAATAATAATGAAGCCTATTCACTAATGCAAGGCTTTATATTCCTCAGTCGGATATTCTTACACAGCCCTGGCCTACCACCCCATCTTTTGAAGATTCGGACAATGCTGCAGGGCCAAAGCAGGGCCTACTAGGCTTCTTGTTTCCTCAGAACCAGATTAGGTGAGTGTAGATTTTAACCATGTATTTTATGGGTCACACCTGAACTAGACTGAAACGAAATTGATCAAACCCTTTTAGAGAAATCAACTCCCCCAGCTAGGGAAAAATACCCCTGAGGGGCATTCGGGGACGAAACCCCCGGCTAGTGAGGATGCATTCCCCTAGGTGAGGTGAAGACAAAAAAAAAAAAAAAAAAATCGACACTAATTTGTGGAATAAAGGTTTTTGTGCTTCAATTCTGCAGCATATCACTCGTTTTTGCTTTCCTCCCACCCAAAACCCCAATTCCCAACACTTCCCTTTATGATTGTTAGGGGTAAGGGGGGCATAGTATGTATACATCGAGCGTTTTGCACCAGAAATGGGGTTTAGATTCGTTTGTTTCACAAAGGAAACTGTCGGAAAAATAGTTTTGTTGTTATATAAAAATGTACCTGGAAAACTACAGACAAATTACTATTTTTTCAGTGAGGTTGCCATATATATTCCAATAGTGTTCAAGATCAATTCATTCAAAACACTTCAGACACCTAAGGAAAATATAATTTTCACCTGCAAATTGTGATGAGTGTAACTGTAAAAATATACCCAATGAACATACAGCACCCAACTGACCAAGTTAAAGGTCTACTAACCTAGGCCCAATTTCTTAAACAGTGTAAGCCTAAGATACCATATTGTTAGTTAGCTAAACACACAAATGGGATAGTTTACAGTTTAGTGGGGCATGCCGCTCAATGACCTCATCCCTCCACTCAGGTAAGTAGTTCGACTGAAGGTTAGGTAAGTATTTTTAGTTAGGATAGTAAGATGGGGGGTACCAAGGGGGCGAGGCCCCCCCCAGCTAAGAGGTTAGGTAAGTATTTTTAGTTAGGATAGTAAAAAATTGTTTCGTATGCCTATTGTCACCATTTTTGTTCTGTGTTCATCTGCCAGTTCTCTAGTCAGAGCCTATCGCCATCTATTGGTAGGTTTTGAACATTGGTATGCCCCGATAAACTGTAGGTGTTCCCACAAATGGATTTCATAAACACATCTAATGCGGTTCTGAGTATGGCTAGTATTCTGTACGGGATCCTAGCCATACACAGAACCGTGTCAGATGTGTTTATGAAGTCCATTTGTGTGTCTAGCTAACTAACAATATGACAGCCTAGGTTTACACTGTTCAAGAAATCGAGCCCTTATTTTACCCAGCCTTTCCAATTCCCTGAATGTCTGAAGTCCACTTATCAAACAAAAGGGCACCAGAAAACGACTCCATACAAGTATGTAAACATAGAGAAAAACTGCGAAATTACTCTTAAAAAATTAAAAAAATAAATAAAAAAACAAACAAACCTTTTATCCCAAGGAAATTTCGAATCAACTCGACCCTGTGCAAATACAACATGAGGTGTTCAAGGGCGAACCTTCATAACAGCTTCCCTCATGGCATCTGTTAAATCCCTAATTAAAACCTTTCAAGCAAAAAATACCTTATATATTATATCGCAGAATTATACTACGTTTTAGCGCATTCCTGTATTAATAGATATTATGAAGACCTTCCGGATTAATTATTACTATATTTAATTTAGAGAGAGAGAGAGAGAGAGAGAGTCTATTCCAAATGCTCAAGAGTAAAGAATTTAAACGTTAGGGTCGTAAGGAATATCATAAATTATATTTGGTATCTTTATATATATATATATATATATATATATATATATATATATATATATATATATATATATATATATATATATATATATCCTGTTCCCTGTGGGGCGGGCACAATATCAAAGAATAGCCTCACCGTATTCCCTGCGTGTCGTAAACGGCGACTAAAAGTGGACGGGACGGGGGGACTGGGAATCCCCCCCTTGTACCAACCTCCTGTGAGACGTCAAAGAAGAAGGGGAGTGGGGGGGAATAACTTCTCCACAAACTGTTTTCCTTTTTTGATGTCGGCCACCCCCCATTTTAAGGGGGAAACAGCCAAGGTATATGTATGTATATATTTTTACATAGAAAAAAAAAAAACATTCTGGTATATATTACCGAAGGATTTTTATTCCTTCGGAAAAGAGTTGGCTTTTAATGTTCGAATAAAACATACGAAATATTGCTTGAAGATATTTCAGAATTCTTATATATTTATGTTTCAGAAAATATTTACTACCTTTCTGCACTATTTTGATATACAAAATTGCATGCTTAATAGCCACACAATTTAAATTTTGGCGCCCAAATGTATAAACGTTAATCTGTAAGTTACATAAAACTATAGTACTATAATAGCATGTTACAAAATAATAGTAATAATGAATTCGTACTCTTATATTCCAAAGTCACATATAAATGCTTCTTGTGCACAAAACTGGAAGTGCTTTATCAGAACCTACCTAATGGTTCTACTGAGTTTATAAATACATTCAATTATTTTAGCATGTAAAGCCACGTGTAAGTAGTGAATTGATCTTTTTGTAAAGACTTAAATTTCTGCTACGTGTTTAAAATCGCAAGTTAGTCTTATGGTCAATAGACAGTAATAATCTAATTCGCGATTGTGAATAAGGCACAGAAAACTTAAGTTTTTCAACAACTATGAATTCACTGCTCACAAGTGGCTTTACTTGCTAAATAGTTAAATGTATATCATCTCAGGAGAGACAACTTAACAGACATAAAAGATATCACTGAAAGTTGTGGGCATTTGGGTAGGATCTGATCAAACACGTCTATATTTGTGCTAAAAAAGAAAAAATAATTCTGTGACTTAAGAATCTAAAAGTTAATCATTACTCTACTTATATGCCGTGGGTAAGTGATACAAACTGAATTCGGAATTTGCACTATCTAGTCTCAGGGTCGACTCCTCGAG
This sequence comes from Halocaridina rubra, assembly GCA_037179515.1. NCBI lineage: Eukaryota > Metazoa > Arthropoda > Malacostraca > Decapoda > Atyidae > Halocaridina > Halocaridina rubra. Next base: position 142,556 of record JAXCGZ010022743.1, on the reverse strand, counting down.
TGTCATTACTTCCTGAAATGATTATGTGCATGACCTCAGTCAATGCATGGTAGTACACTTAAAAAAAAAAATTACTTAGGGGCGAGTACAATTTGTTAAGGTTTGTAAAATTCACTTAGATATATGTGCAAGACGCAAAATGTTTCACATGCATTTTTCTGCGGTGGTACAAGCCTTGATTCCAATATTTACATTTTCATACTGCTCATAATCAAATCCTTTTCATGTTGCTATTATGGAGTCCTGGACCACTCGAATCTTAATGAATGGGTTTTAATCAGCAAAAAAAATGGAGACAAGAAAGTCACTTTTTGGGAAAATGAGCAGGTGCAAATGATTATTGGAAAAAAAAAAAACTCCCTCTACACCCTTTGGATATCTTCAGGGATGCTTAGAATCTGGGGATTCCACATATCCAGTTGTTTGGAGGGAGCCATTAAATGCCATGCAGGTGGTTCCCTGATATTACAATTAGTTCTCGCCTTGGCAAAGAAGATTCTCCCACACATCACAATAAAGCGGGCTACACACGATCAAGTAAACTTGACAAGTATGCTTGATCAAGTATTTCATCAAGTATTGTGATATTTCCCTTCGCCTCCACACGGTCAGGTATGCTTGACAAGTCTTCAGTTGAAATCACAATGTCGAGTGCAGACGACGACGACGCTCTTGCTTTGGCAGCTTTCTGTATATATATATATATATATATATATATATATATATATATATATATATATATATATATATATATATATATATATATATATATATCTACTTATATATATATATATATATATATATATATATATATATATATATATATATATATATATATATATATATATCTACTTATAAATATATATATATATATATATATATATATATATATATATATATATATATATATATATATATATATATATATATATATATATATATATATATATATATATATATATATATATATATATATATATATATATATATATATATATATATATATATATATATATATATATATATATATATATCTACTTATATATATATATATATATATATATATATATATATATATATATATATATATATAATATATATATATATATATATATATATATATAATATATATATATATATATATATATATATATATATATATATATATATATATATATAATATATATATAATATATATATATATATATATATATATATATATATATATATATATATATATATATATATATATATATATATATATATATATATATATATATATATATATATATATATATATATATATATATATATATATATATATATATATATATATATATATATATATATATATATATATATATATATATATATATATATATATATATATATATATATATATATATATATATATATATATATATATATATATATATATATATATATATGTATGTATGTATGTATGTATGTATGTATGTATGTATGTATGTATGTATGTATGTATGTATGTATGTATGTATGTATGTATGTATGTATGTATGTATGTATGTATGTATGTATGTATGTATGTGATTACCTAATTGTGATTACCTAATTGTGTTTACGGGAAAGAGCCCAAAACTCGTATCTTCCCGTCTCCTGATCGGTTCCATTTTTAGACTTAGTGATACTTATCATACCTGTCCTTAAAACTATGGATTGAGGTAGCATTAACTACCTCCTCGCTTAGCGAATTCCAATTATCAACTACTCTTACACTGAAAAAGTATTTCCTTACATCCTGCAAACAAGTTTTCTTCCGAAGCTTCAAACTATGACCTCTAGTTCTAGAGCCAGCCATATCGAAATATCGATCCCTATCCACTCTATCATAACCATGAAGGAATTTAAAGACTGTCACCATATCCCCCCTTACTCTTCTAGCTTCGAGTGATGGCAAGTCTAATTCCCTCAGCCTCTCATCATAACCGAGATTGCGTATTTCTGGCACCAGTTTCGTGGCATGTCTTTGAACTTTTTCAAGCTTAGCTATGTGCTTTTTCAAGTGCGGATTCCAAAAGGGGGCTGCATATTCGAGTTTTGGCCTCACATAGGTTACATAAATATTTCTGAACATTTCCTTGTCCATGTGCCTGAAGGCTACCCTTACATTTGATAAGAATGCATATGCTGCCCTTACTACGCCATTTATATGTATTTCTGGAGACAAATCTGCCAATATGTTTACTCCTAGATCTCTCTCATTTTCTGTCTCCTGAAGCTGTACTCCAGCCACCGAGTATGTATGTATGTATGTATGTATGTATGTATGTATGTATGTATGTATGTATGTATGTATGTATGTATGTATGTATGTATGTATGTATGTATGTATGTATGTATGTATGTATGTATGTATGTATGTATGTATGTATGTATGTATGTATGTATGTATGTATGTATGTATGTATGTATGTATGTATGTATGTATGTATGTATGTATGTATGTATGTATGTATGTATGTATGTATGTATGTATGTATGTATGTATGTATGTATGTATGTATGTATGTATGTATGTATGTATGTATGTATGTATGTATGTATGTATGTATGTATGTATGTATGTATGTATGTATGTATGTATGTATGTATGTATGTATGTATGTATGTATGTATGTATGTATGTATGTATGTATGTATGTATGTATGTATGTATGTATGTATGTATGTATGTATGTATGTATGTATGTATGTATGTATGTATGTATGTATGTATGTATGTATGTATGTATGTATGTATGTATGTATGTATGTATGTATGTATGTATGTATGTATGTATGTATGTATGTATGTATGTATGTATGTATGTATGTATGTATGTATGTATGTATGTATGTATGTATGTATGTATGTATGTATGTATGTATGTATGTATGTATGTATGTATGTATGTATGTATGTATGTATGTATGTATGTATGTATGTATGTATGTATGTATGTATGTATGTATGTATGTATGTATGTATGTATGTATGTATGTATGTATGTATGTATGTATGTATGTATGTATGTATGTATGTATGTATGTATGTATGTATGTATGTATGTATGTATGTATGTATGTATGTATGTATGTATGTATGTATGTATGTATGTATGTATGTATGTATGTATGTATGTATGTATGTATGTATGTATGTATGTATGTATGTATGTATGTATGTATGTATGTATGTATGTATGTATGTATGTATGTATGTATGTATGTATGTATGTATGTATGTATGTATGTATGTATGTATGTATGTATGTATGTATGTATGTATGTATGTATGTATGTATGTATGTATGTATGTATGTATGTATGTATGTATGTATGTATGTATGTATGTATGTATGTATGTATGTATGTATGTATGTATGTATGTATGTATGTATGTATGTATGTATGTATGTATGTATGTATGTATGTATGTATGTATGTATGTATGTATGTATGTATGTATGTATGTATGTATGTATGTATGTATGTATGTATGTATGTATGTATGTATGTATGTATGTATGTATGTATGTATGTATGTATGTATGTATGTATGTATGTATGTATGTATGTATGTATGTATGTATGTATGTATGTATGTATGTATGTATGTATGTATGTATGTATGTATGTATGTATGTATGTATGTATGTATGTATGTATGTATGTATGTATGTATGTATGTATGTATGTATGTATGTATGTATGTATGTATGTATGTATGTATGTATGTATGTATGTATGTATGTATGTATGTATGTATGTATGTATGTATGTATGTATGTATGTATGTATGTATGTATGTATGTATGTATGTATGTATGTATGTATGTATGTATGTATGTATGTATGTATGTATGTATGTATGTATGTATGTGATTACCTAATTGTGATTACCTAATTGTGTTTACGGGAAAGAGCCCAAAGCTCGTATCTTCCCGTCTCCTGATCGGTTCCATTTTTAGACTTAGTGATACTTATCATACCTGTCCTTAAAACTATGGATTGAGGTAGCATTAACTACCTCCTCGCTTAGCGAATTCCAATTATCAACTACTCTTACACTGAAAAAGTATTTCCTTACATCCTGCAAACAAGTTTTCTTCCGAAGCTTCAAACTATGACCTCTAGTTCTAGAGCCAGCCATATCGAAATATCGATCCCTATCCACTCTATCATAACCATGAAGGAATTTAAAGACTGTCACCATATCCCCCCTTACTCTTCTAGCTTCGAGTGATGGCAAGTCTAATTCCCTCAGCCTCTCATCATAACCGAGATTGCGTATTTCTGGCACCAGTTTCGTGGCATGTCTTTGAACTTTTTCAAGCTTAGCTATGTGCTTTTTCAAGTGCGGATTCCAAAAGGGGGCTGCATATTCGAGTTTTGGCCTCACATAGGTTACATAAATATTTCTGAACATTTCCTTGTCCATGTGCCTGAAGGCTACCCTTACATTTGATAAGAATGCATATGCTGCCCTTACTACGCCATTTATATGTATTTCTGGAGACAAATCTGCCAATATGTTTACTCCTAGATCTCTCTCATTTTCTGTCTCCTGAAGTTGTACTCCAGCCACCGAGTAGTCAAGCTTGGGCCTTCTTGCACTTGTACCCATTCTCATTACCTTACATTTTGAGGTATTGAATTTCATTAGCCACTTTTCTGACCACTCATGCAGATTATTTAGATCCTCCTGAAGTTCTCTACCATTGTTCTCGTTTTTTACTTTCTTCACAATCTTTGCATCATCTGCAAACATATTCATGAATGAATTTACAGACTCTGGTAGGTCATTTACATATACAAGGAACAAAAGTGGCCCTAAAACTGAACCCTGTGGAACTCCACTACTAACTCTTCTCCATTCAGACACTGAGTGTCTTACTCTAACCCTCTGTTCCCTTCCTTCTAAGTAAGTTTTTATCCATTCCAAGACATTTCCACCTATTCTAGCCATTGATTGCAGCTTCCTAATAAGTCTCCCATGTGGAACAGTGTCAAACGCTTTCTGGAAGTCTAGGAATATGCAATCTGCCCAACCCTCTCTTTCCTGTAAGATTTGGCTTACCTCATCATAAAATTCTAATAAGTTTGTTACTGTTGATCTTCCTTCTCTGAAGCCATGTTATGTATGTATGTATGTATGTATGTATGTATGTATGTATGTATGTATATATATATATATATATATATATATATCTACTTATATATATATATATATATATATATATATATATATATATATATATATATATATATATATATATATATATATATATATATATATATATATATATATATATATATATATATATATATATATATATATATATATATATATATATATATATATATATATATATATATATATATATATATATATATATATATATATATATAATATATATATATATAATATATATATATATATATATATATATATATATATATATATATATATATATATACGAAGACTACGCCACAACTAGCCGTGAAAAGCAAGCTATACGGATGCCAGATGTTGCTATTTTCAGGAAAAATATTTCATAATCACTGCCTTTTCAATGTATTCAAATTTTTACACAAATTGTACACAAATTTTTATTCGGCATACATTTAGTATTAACCTGAAAAATATATATATTTTTTTAATGTAATTAAATGGAATATTATATTAATTAAACCATAAACTTGACACCCTCAACTTTGATCAAGTCTTTGGTACACACGGTCCAGTTGACTTGAACAAGTCAAGACTTGACTTGACGACATGATTCAAATTCAATCATGCCTAAAGCGACTTGTCAAGTCTAATACTTGATCAAGTCTCACCATACAGACGGTCCAGTTTGCTTGAACAAGTCACTTGATCAAGCATACTTGTCAAGTTTACTTGATCGTGTGTAGCGACCTTTAGTCAGTCATCATCAAGCCTCTCGAAGAATGTGATCTCTATCATGTGGATGCTTTCAAAACCTACCTTCATATCTCCTCTCATTAAAAGACAAGTCATTTTCATTTTTTCACCCTTGCATAAGAAAGTTATCAAAGCTCTAATGCTCGCTTATAAAGCTACCCCTTCCAAAATATGAAAGCTCCGCCTTTGACATAAAGGAAAATTGTTGTTTATTGTTTACCTATCTCCCTCTACTATCTCTCCCTTTCTCTCTCTGTTTGGGAAGCCGGAGTTTTTTCTCTCAGTCATGCTGAGATTTGTATGAATTGTTCGTTTTTTCTGATCTTAGTAATAATAATAATAATAGATCTCATTACATTTATCATTTGTTTTTTCTTTTCTTTGTCCGTCCTACTGACATAGGCGGAATAAGGCAGTATGAATTAGAAAAATTATCAGTATTATATTATTATAACAATAATATACTTTATTTTGTTGAGGTTACATACACTTAGAATCATTGTGCATTAGAAATTTAATGAAGTATTGAAGGAGGGGCTTGTATAAATAAATATTTACATATATTGCTAATAGAATTACATAACAGTTTTTTAATGTTTTTTTTTTCCAAGAGTAAATGAAAATTTGTAAAACTGTCAAACGATACTGTATAAATCGATTTGAGAGCACTGAAATTGGTTTTATCTCTGTAATCTTGTAGCGACCTTGGAATGAAGTGGCGTTTACCAAGGTGAATGTGAACAAGAGTGCTTGACGTGGTTAGGTCCATAATAATTATCAACTCAAGATTATTATGATGCTGACCATTTAAGAATGATTCATGTAGTTTTGGTTGCTCATCCAATTTGACCCATCAGGTGATCTGTTTCGGATTTTCCATAATGATAACCATCAAGGTTAACAGCACTTTTTCAAAATAGACAGAGTAACTGAGTGTATTTATAGTCATTTATTGTTATGAGAAGAATGCTTTTTATAAATTTGAGTAGGCCGAAAAGCAACACTAATGGATTTACTATTGTTTTTTACTATTCTACCTATAAAGGTTTATGGATAGTGTTACACAGTATGAAATTACAGTATATGAGAAAAGCATAAATAAATAAAGTTGTATCACAAAGCATATAATAGACGAGTTTTAGAAATTCTGCAGAAATAAAAACAAAAGTTAAACTTTTAAAAAAATATAAAGAAGCCATATTAAGTAACGGAAAATATACTGACTAAATAAGTATTGAAAATTTATGTTTATACTTCAAATTAGGCATTGTAGTTTATAGTAGAAATCACAGTAGTGCCAAGGTTTCCCATGTATGTAAGGATGATAAACTATCACAGACAGTTGTGGGTGTGTTCTTTATATATATATATATATATATATATATATATATATATATATATATATATATATATATATATATATATATATATATATATATATACTGGGTCCTTGTATAACGTTGTTCCGAGTTACGTTATTTTGCCGGTGCAGTAAATTCAAACCGCTCGCAAAACAAGGTTGCGAGCTTGGCAGAGGAATAAGCAGCTAGCAGAACTGCTGTATTCATATTTATCAAGTTAATAGCTTTGCTTATTTATTTTTTTTATATATTTGGTTATAATTAAGGATTATATTGAATTTAAGAAAAAAAGCAAACATAATAGCCGCGCATACATTAAAAGAGGAAGAAGAACCACCACTCAGTTTATTCCCACCTACATATTGTGCCAAGTGATTTCTTCTGCTCTCTTGTTATGTTTGATTGTTACTGTCATTACTGTGCCTTCCAAGCGTGTTAGTGATATTTCTGATGGCAGTGCCACTAAGAAAAGAAAAACCATCACCAAGGAAATTAAAACTGAAATGGTAAACCGTGCTGAGATAAGTTAGTCTCTCCCTCCCTTGCAATGCCCCTTCCAGTGTGCATGAAAATCTCACCAGTAAAGGTAAGCTATTAGGCACTGTACAGTATTGTAATTTTACTATTGATACATTTTAAAGGTAAGCAATACTACTAAGATTAATTTTATTATTTTTTTTATCATAGATTAAGAACATATTTTTTTCCAATGTTTTAGATGATTTATTTTTAACATAGGTTGGGGGACCGAGGTTCGAATTTAGGTGTGTTCCAGCTTACGTTGAAATTCTATTTAAGTCAGCTGTCAGGAAAGGAACCTTGATGTTAAAAGAGAACCCCCGGTACTGACCTCTGACATAAGTTGGATTTCGACATAAGTCTGAAAATACCCATATCCGAACCTAGGTCCCCAACAAAAGTTAAAAATAAATAATCTAAAACATTGGAAAATAATCTAAGTTCTTAATCTATGATAAAAAAATAATTAAACTAAAATTAACAGTAATGCTTACCTTTACTTGTGTACTATAAATTATATCAATAGTAAAATCACACTACAGTACAGTACATTATTGCTTACCTTTACTCTTGTGGTCAGCTTGCACACTGGAAGGGGCATTGCAAGGGAGGGAGAGACAGGCTTATTTGGAGGTGGAAGCTGGATAAGGCAGGTGTTGAAGAGACTGGGGTAGGTGAGTCTGGAGAGGCAAAACAACATATAGCAAATGATGGAGATATTGGGGCAGGTGAGTCTGTGGAGGTAGAGGGTACAAAATCCTTTGGTGGGGGCTTTACCTTCACAAAGAATTGGTCAAGGCAAGTCTGGAAGGATGCCCTTTTCTTCTCATATATTTCCTCGTTACACCGCAGGGCATCATTGATCCCTCTCTCGACCTTAGTGTACCTGGCAACATTTGGGTCTTGAGCCTCAAACTTTGCTAAATATTGCTCTCCCAGTGCAAATGTTTTTTCTAATTTCCTGGTTGTAAATGTCTTTGGTTCTGGGTTTGGTAGTTCTTCCTCCTCTTCAATTATCTGATTCTCCAGCTATATGAGGTCTCAGTTGATAACTCCTTGTCACGAGATTCTAGGAGCTCTTTTACATCATCACCTCCACCTCCAACTCGAGCTCTTTAATCATGACTACTTTCTTGGTTACAGCCTCCACTGTCTCCTCAAAACTTCGGAAGTCATTCACTGTATAGGGGCATGCTTCTTCCCATACCCCATTCAAGGTGATTTGCATCACTTCTTCCCAAAGCATCACCAATATTCTCCACAGCATGAATAAATTGTACAAATTCCAAAAATCCTTAAGAGTCAGGCTCGTTCTTTTTAGTTGCCCTTAAAGCCGTAGCAGTTGTTCTTTGGAGGTAGTAGGCCTTGAAAGAGGCAATGACCCCCTAATCCATTGGCTGTAACAGAGAAGTGGTATTAGGTGGAAGGTAAACCACCTTTACATTAGGATGAAAGTCATCCAAATGGGCAGGGTGGCCAAGGGCATCGTCCAGGATTAGCAACACCTTAAAGGGCAGACACTTAGAAGTACAGTACTTCTCAACTTCGGAGAAAAATGGTTCCTGAACCAGTCCTCAAATATTTGAAGGCCTATCCAAGCCTTCTTGCTTGACTTTCAGATAACTTGCAGTTGACCCTTCAAAATGCCTTTGAGTACCCTTGGGTTCTTTGCCAAATAAACCAACACTGGCTTCAGCTTACATTTGTCTCAAGGCAAATATGGCATCCACTGTCCCTTTTCCAGGCATGAAGCCAAACTGTTCATCCCCAATTGTAGTTTCCTCTCTGAGTCTCCTCTCTATGATCTCCCATATCTTCATAGTATGACTTAACAACTTTATACCTCTATAGTTTCCACACTTCTCAATGTCTCCCTTCCCTTTATAGATTGAGATGATTAAGCTTCTTCTCCATTCCTGACTATAGATCTTATGCATTAAGTCCCACAAGATATCTATGCCTTCCTCTCCAAGACTCTTCCATACCTCCACTGGCTTCTTATCAGGTCCTGCTGCCTTTCTATTTTTCATTCTCCTTACTGCCCACTCTACCTCTCTTCTAGCCACTGTTGTTGTAACTACTTCATTTGGAAGTCCATCTTCAAATATTGCTCTTGGGTTCTCTTTATTAAGTAATCCTTCAAAATAAATTTCCCATCTGCTTTTTATTTCATCCTCTTCTGCTAGGACTACTCCCTGGTTATCCTTTATTTATCTTACCTGGGTCAAGTCCTTGGATGCAGCATCTCGGGCCTTGGCAATTCGCCATATTTTCTTCTCTCCTTCTGGTGTTTCCAGTTCTTCATAGATTTCATTCAATGTCTCTGCCTTTGCTTTTGCTACTGCTCTCTTTGCCTGCTTGTACTCTTCCTTATCTTGCTCCAGTCTTGATAAATCTGCCTTTTTCTTAGCTTCTTTCTTGTTCTTCACCCATTCTTGCACTTCCTCATTCCACCACCATGACTCTTTATCATTTGGGGGTTTCCTTCTTGATGACTTTCCAAGTACCTCCTCACCAACCCTCAAAATCACCTTACTATTCTCTGTCCACCGTTCTTGTAAATCCTCATGCAACCTTATCACTTTCAACACTCTTCCCTTATACATAGCTCTCAGCTATGCATCTTTCAACCTCCACCACTTTATCTTTGGGTCCATCCTCGGCTTCTTACTCTTTGTACATTTCCTAAGCCTGCAATCAGTTACTACTATCCTATGTTGCACTGCTACACTCTCCCCATTTATTACTTTACAGTTGCTAATCTCCTTCAGATGGTCTCTCCTACACAACAATAAATCTATCTGGCTTTCCCTCCCACCACTACTGTATGTAATCAGTCTGTTTTCCTTTTTCTAAAAGAATGTGTTGACCAATGCCAGATCAAATGCCACTGCAAAATCAATCACTCTCTCTCCCCCCTCTTTTCTTTCGCCCACCCCCAGCCCCCATGAACTCTACCTATCCCAGCCCTCCCAATTCCCAAGTGGCCATTTAGATCTCCTCCCAAAATTACCCTCTCCCTTATAGGAATTTTTCTAAGCTCCTGGTCCATCTCCTCCCAAAATACATCCTTCTCCTCTGCTGTACAACAAGTTTGTGGGGCATAGGCACATACCACATTGACTACCATTTCTCCCAGACCCAGCTTTAAAGTCATAAGTCTGTCATTCTTTCTATTCACACCAAGTAAGCTTTCCTTCAGGTCTTTGGATAGTATTATTCCTACACCATTCCTCCCTTCCTCATTTGCTCCACTATAGAACAGTTTGCAACCCTCACCCAGTTCCCTCGCCTTATTTCCTTTCCACCTGGTCTCCTGCACGCACAGCACTCCAATTCTTCTCCTCTCCATCAGGTCCACCAATTCTCACCCCTTCCCAGTCATCGTCCCCACATTAAGAGTGTCCACCCGCAGCCCCTCATCTGACACTCTCCCTCGAGCTTGCCTCTTTAACCCAGTCTGCCCATGACTGGGTAGCCTTGCTGTCTTTCCGGAGGGGTCAGGCGAAGTCCCAACGCGTCGCCTAATGGGAACGCCCTAGTATGGTGAATATTCTTGTTATCTGTACTGGCCATATTTTGGTTTTGGCAAAATTTTTATGTCCGGATGCCCTTCCTGCTGCCAACCCTCCCCATCTTCCCGGGCTTGGGACTGGCACCAATTTGAGGCTGGCTTGCCCCCTCAGTTTACGCGCAAAATTGGAATAGCACATCTTGAAAATAATAGTAAAACAAAAAACAAAAAAACAAATGTGCGAGTTACGCATGCGAGAAAAAGCAAAAAAAAAAAAAAAAACTGGTTCAGTTTAGTAAGTAACCGACTGCCTCTGAGGCAGTTTCCCACCATACTGCCATGTGGTTCAGTCTCTCTTCATCCAGTATGAACCCCAACTTCAACCAGGGGTTAGCTCTCCCCCTTCCTCCTACTCTTCTCCTCCCTCTCCTACCCCTTAAGTCACCTCCTCACTGCCACCCTGTTCGTACCAGTATGCCTGTTACCCATCGTATATAGAGTGAGTACACCTGTGTAATATTTAACGTTTTTTAATGTCGTATTTTTAATACTGTACTACAGAATTATATTCAGGTGTTGCATAATAAATTTTTTTTTTTAGTTTTTTAGTGTTGCTTTGGTTATTTTTTATTTTTATTTTATCTTTATTTACATTTGCTGATAGGGGTTCATTCTCCCACATTCTCCTCCTCCTCTCCTACCACTTAAGTTAATTTGCATTAATTTGTTTACTGTACAGTATTTATTTGTAACTCTGTATATTTTATGTACTGTACACTATTTGTATTTTAATATAAATAACTACAGGTATTTCAGCTTTGTCATGTACTTGTAAAATATGTTTTACTTATCTTATTTCTTTGGCATAACGTGTTTATGTACGGTTGTGGAACATATCTAAGCCTATTATCAATATTCCTTATGGAAATTGACTGTAGATTACGCGTAATTCATATTACACGTGCCTTTAGAGAACCTATCCTCGCGTTGTGAAACCCCGACCCACGAAAAATCATCCTACGAACAAATTTTACATCGATCCACGAACAAACCTTAAAATACTAACACGCATACACACACACATCCTTCTAGACGACCACGTCTTTGCTCTCAGTTCTGCATTGGTGCCTGCGCTGTATAGTTCGTTCATTGTTCTTTCTTTGTAGTTTTCCATTGTTTTTGCATTTTACTTTAAGCTAACCCTCATTATGGCTCCTAAGACAGTTAAGTGCGCTAGTGATTGTGGCGTTAAAAAGCCTAAACGTATTAAAGTGGAAACGAAGAAAGAAATACTTGTTAAACATGAAAACGGTGCTTGTGTTTCTGATCTTGCCACACAGTATAACTTGGTAAAATTGACCATCTGTATTATTTTAAGAAATAAAGAGGTCTTTATGGCTGCTGACGTGACTAAAGTAGTGACTGCTTTAACGAAGCTTAGGTCACAGTTAATAGAAGAGGTAGAAAAATTATTGTTGATTTGGATAAAGGAAATAGAGCTTGCTGTAGATAGTGTTAGTGAAGCTATAATATATGCAGAGGCTCTACAAATCCACCACTATTTAGTAGCGAACACTCAGAGTTTTAGTAGCACTAAAATTTATGAATTTAGGGCAAGTAGAGGCTGCTTTGAAAAATTACGTCAACGAACTAAAATTCATAGTGTTAAGCATGGAGAGGTGGCTAGGTCAGACCAAAAGGCAGTGGAGACTTATGTGTTGAAATTTGCTAAAGTTATCGAAAGTGAAGGTTATGTCTAGCTCAAGTTTTTAGCTGTGAGGAAACAGGACTATTTTGGAAGAAAATACCTAAAAGAACCTATATAACCCAAGAGGAAAAGGTACTGCCTGGCCGCAAACCAATGAAGGACAGGCTTTCACTTTCATTGTGCACTGATGTAAGCGGGGACTGCAAGATTAAGTCACTTTAGTCTAGCACTGAAAATCCGCACATTTTTAAGTGCAATAATATGCTGAAGGCTAGACTTCCGGTAAGGTGGAGGTCGAATAGTATAGCTTGGGTAACGTGTATTTTTGTTCATAAGAGTGGTTGACTGAAGTTTTTGCGGCAGCTTTGAAGAAATATCTAAAGAAAAAAGGTTTGCCCCTTAAGTGGCCATGGGCAAATGTTTGGGCTTGGAGGTCAATGAGAAGGATATGGAGGAGCCGGTAGAGGATAATTGAAGAACTCATAGAGTTGCAACGTGAACAGGTGAAGACTATCCAAGGGGAGCAGCCAGCACAGGAGGGGAAGAGAGGATAAAACTTTCAAGTGAAAAATTTAAAGAAATTTTTAATAAGTGGAGTGATGTGTAGGCTTTCATTGAGACTCATCACCCTGACAAAACTGTGAGCAACGCAGCAGTGAATATTTCAAATAACAGTGTGATGTCCCATTTCAGAAAAATTTATTGGCAAAGAAAAAGACTAATTTCTCTGGATCGTTTTCCTGTAAAGGTACCAGCCAGAAAACCACTCTCCAAGAGAGAACATAGAGAGAAAACAACAGAAATGCAGCCTGTATCTAAACAGTTACCCGACAGTTTAATGGAAGGGGACTTTTCCTCAAAGTAGTAGTCTTCCTCCTCCTCCTCCTCCTTCCCCACCACCATCCACGTGTGCCAGCAACAGTCAACCACAAAGGTAAATAAAGAAATGTACCATGTTTTATTTTAGTAGAGTAGAATTTCTTTGTATTATTAATGTAATTTCCCTATTACAGGTGTATTTATGTATGTTTATACCCATAAGAAAATAATAAAAAATGTATACTCTATATCTGGTGCTGGGGAATAGATTAATTTGTTTTACATTTCAATGGGAAAAATTGTTTCGAGTTACGAACTTTTTGACCCACGAACAGGGTTTAGGAACTAATTAAATTCGTGACTAGAGATACCACTGTATATATATATATATATATATATATATATATATATATATATATATATATATATATATATATATATGCTGCATATAAATATTTACACCTTGTTCTTGTAATAACATGTAAATCGAAAATTGCGTAAAAAAACGAGTCATTTTCCATAGGAAACAATGATAATACTGTGTGTATATATATATATATATATATATATATATATATATATATATATATATATATATATATATATATATATATATATATATATATGCTGTATATAAATATATACACCTTGTTCTTGTAATAACATGTAAATCGAAAATCGCGTAAAAAAACGAGTCATTTTCCATAGGAAACAATGATAATACTGTGTATATATATATATATATATATATATATATATATATATATATATATATATATATATATATATATATATATATATATATATATATATATATATATATATATATATGTGTGCTGTTTATAAATATTTACACCTTGTTCTTGTAATAACATGTAAATCGAAAATCGCGTAAAAAACGAGTCATTTTCCATAGGAAACAATGATAATTGGGCATAGCTCGTTCCACAACCATCCATAGACACACTATACCGAAGATATAAGATAAATAAAACATATAAGTACATAACAAAGCAGAAAGACCTGTAGTTATTTATATTAACATGCAAATAGTGTACAGTATAAATGATATACAGATTTACTGTACAGTAGCCTTCTGGCTAGTTCAGTGGTAACGCGCTGGCCTCGCATTCGCGAAGTCGACAGATCGGTTCCCGCTCAGGACCGAGAGTTTAAGCTGTTTACTGGATGGGCACCACAGTGGGGGGGTTGGGGCTTGCCTCGGCTGACGTTCTGAGGAGCATCTCAGATGGATATTGGAACTGAAACACCGGCAAACTTTAAACTTTAACTTTAAACAAATTAATGCACTCTATTATGTGGTGGGCAATAGGCATACACTGGGACGTACATGATGGCGGTGAGCACAAGGATGCAAACGTTTTGCCGCCTCTGTATCAGCTGATGCACCCTTGCACTCTATTTCGCTGATGATATTATGTCAAAAATTTGTTTGCTGTTTGTTCTTAATGCTTTTTTCCATTTTCTTCATAATATCCGATTGCATTAAGCGGTAGAATAGGAGGAGGATGCAGGAGAACGAACCCCTATCGGCAAATAATTTGCCGCTTCTGTATCCCCTGGTGCTTATCACTATTCATGCACAATATCTTACTCATAAAATACTTATTTACTCACTCTATTTGGGGTGAATCTAATTTTACATATCGATCATGCGGCACGAAATCCAAACGTAAACAAAGGAAGCTGAGAGAAAAAGAAAACTATACAATTCGTTACTAAGCAAACTTATATCGGGGAAACTTAAATGAAATACCTGTATATATATTCTCTACACGCTCTTTTGCTGACAATATTACAGTATATCGAAAGTTTGTTTACTGTTTGTTTTTAATGCTTTTTATCAATTTTCTTCATAATATTCGATCATATTAAGCGGTAGAAGAAAAGGAGGATGCGGAAAAATGAACCTCTATCGGCAAACGTTTTGTCACACTTCCGTATCAGCTGATGCACCCTCGCACGCTATTTCCCTGACAATATTATATCAAAAATTTGTGTGCTGTTTGTTCTTAATGCTTTTTTAAAATTTTCTTCATAATATTTGATCGCATTAAGCGTTAGAAGAGGAGGAGGATGCGGGAGTATGAACCTTTATCGGCAAACGTTTTGTAACATTTCCGTATCAGCTGATGCACCCTCGTACGCTATTTCCCTGACGATATTATATCAAAGATTTGTTTGCTGTTTGTTCTTAATGCTTTTTTTTTTATTTTCTTCATAATATTCAATCACATTAAGTGGTAGAAGAGGAGGAGGACGCTGGAGAACAAACCTCTATCTGCAAGCGTTTTACCACTTCCGTATCAGCTGATGCACCCTCGCACGCTATTTCTCGGACGATATTATATAGAAAATTTGTGTGCTGTTTGTTCTTAATGCTTTTTTTACAATTTTCTTCATAATATTCAATCGCATTAAGCAGTAGAAGAGGAGGAGGATGCAGGAGAACGAACCTCTAACAGCAAGCCTTTTGCCACTTCCGTATCAGCTGATGCACCCTCTCGCACTATTTCCTTGACGATATTATATTGAAAATATGTTTGCTGTTTGTTCTTAATGCTTTTTTTCAATTTTCTTCATAATATCCGATTGCATTAAGCGGTAGAAGAGGAGGAGGATTGCGAATTTCGTATTTTTTTAATATTATTTTTTAGGGGCGTTATTTCAATTTTGCGGATAAAAAAACACGGAAAAAGCGAACAAGGTGTATATATATATATATATATATATATATATATATATATATATATATATATATATATATATATATATATATATATATATATATATATATATATATATATATATATATATATATATATATATATATATATATATATATATATATATATACACGTTCTTGACAGCTGACTTAATGCAGTTTTCGACTTAAGTCTGAACACACCTAAATTCAAGCCTAGATCCCTCAACCTATGTTAAAAACAAATAATTTAAAACATTGGAAAAAAATATGTGTTCGTAATCTATGATAAAAAAAATCCTAAAACTAATCTTAATAATATTGCTTACCCATTAAATTAACATTAATCTATAGAAATAAAGTTCTCATTGTAAGATACACATATAAACATAAAAATATCTGCACTGTATTACACTACAATAATACTGCATAGTACAAAACTGTAGGTACTGTATTGTTTTACTCATGTGGTTTGCTTGCATAGGGAGGGAGAGACTGGCTTATTAGGAGGAAGCTGGAGAGGCAGCTGCTTAGGAGACTGGGGCAGGTGAGTCTGGATAGGCAAAAGAATATACAGTACATTACATAATCTGTAGAAAAATATATTGTACTATATGTTCACATTGTATCACTGAGATGGATGAAAGATCTGCAAAGAATTGAACAAGGTGTTCAGTCAGTATTTACAGTAGAAAATAGTCCACCCTCTCAGATTGCAGAGATAGAAACTTATGGGCCGGTATTAAAGAACATCATCCTTTCCACCACAGAGGTATGCAAAGCGCTGATGGAGTTAGATGTCCATAAAGCTACAGGTCCAGATGATATATCCCCTTATATACTTAATAGATGCGCAACTTCAATATCAGCGGCACTAAGTATCATTTAAATGATCTCTGGAGTCAGGGAAGATTCCAAGATGCTGTAAACAAACAAACATGATACCTATCTTCAAAAAGGGAGGGAGGGATACGGGTTTAAAGTATAGACCTGTTTCCTTGACCAGCATAGTTTGCAGAGTTATGGAGAAACTACTAAGGAAACATATCTCTCTTCACTTGGAATCCTTCAACTTTTTGTCAGTGAGACAACATGGTTTCAGAGAAGGTAGATCAACAGTAACAAACTTATTAGAATAATTATGATGAGGTAAGCCGAATCTTACAGGAAAGAAAAGGCTGGGCAGATTGCATATTCCTAGACTTCCAGAAAGCATTTGACACTGTCCTACACGAGAGATTTATTAAGAAGCTGCAAGCAATGGCAAGAATTGGTGGAAATGTCTTGGAATAGATAAATACATCCTTAGAAGGAAGGGAACAGAGGGTTAGAGTAAGACACTCAGTGTATGAATAGAGAAGAGCGAGTAGTGGAGTTCCACAGGGTTTAGTTTTAGGGCCACTTTTGTTCCTTGTATATGTAAATGACCTACCAGAGTCTGTAAATTCATTCATGAATATGTTTGCAGATGATGCAAAGATTGTGAAGAAAGAAAGAAACGAGAACAATGGTAGAGAACTTCTAGAAAGATCTAAATAGTCTGCATGAGTGGTCAGAAAAGTGGCTAATGAAATTCAGTACTTCAAAATGTAAGGTAATGAGAATTGGTACAAGTACTAGAAGGCCCAAGCTTGACTACTGGTGGCAGGAGTAGAACTTCAAGAGACAGAATGAGAGAGCTCTAGGAGTAAAGATACTGGCCGATTTGTTTCCAGAAATGCATATAAATGGCATAGTAAGGGCAGAATATGCTTTCTTAGCAAATGTGAGAGTAACCTCCGGGCACATGGACAAGGAAATGTTCAGAAATATTATTTACCCTATGTGAGGCCAAAACTTGAATATGCAACCCCCTTTTGGAATCTGCACTTGAAAAAGCACGTAGTTAAGCTGGAAAAAGTTCAAAGACATGCCACAAAACTGGTACCGGCAATACACCATCTCAGTTATGATGAGAGGCTGAGGGAATTAGACTTACCGTAACTCGAAGCTTGAAGATTGAGGGGGATATGGTGACAGTTTTTAAATTCCTTCATGTTTATGACAGTGGATAGGGATCGATATTTTGATATGGCTGGCACAAGAACTAGAGGTCATAGTGTGAAGCTTCGTAAGAAAACTTCTTTGCAGGATGTAAGAAAGTACTTTTTTAGTGTAGGAGTAGTTGATGATTGGAATTCGCTAAGTGAGGAGGTATTTAATGCTAACTCAGTCCATAGTTTAAAGGACTAGTATGATAAGTATCACTAAGTACAAAATTTAACCGATAGGAGACGGGAAGTTACGAGCTTGGGGCTCTTTCCCGTAAGCACAATTATGTAATTACATGCAAGCATATCTTTTAGTCACCTTTAATTAACTTGTTAAAATTGTGCATGGAGCCACGTATGTATATTCACAATGGAACCAGTATATTTACATTACTATTTTCCATGAAAATTTCAAGGACATCAGGAGGCATGAACTCACGTTGCGAGGTACGAAGTTACGCTTTCTTAACAAATTGAGCCACTAAAGCCAATAAAAATCAGCTTATCATGGTAGTATGACTACTAAGTGTGTGTAATAGTCAGACAAGTTGCTAATAAGATACAATACTGTACCTCAAAATGTAAAGTAACTAGAAGGGTCAAGATTGCAAGAAGTTCTGTTTTTGGTTATTCAAATGATGGAGAGGAACTTAAAAAAATCTGTCACCATATACCGTATATTCACATAAATGGTAGAATGAAGGCAGTATATGCTTCCTTAGCACATATAAAGGTGGACCTCAGGCATATGGGCAAGGAAAGATTCCAAAATATTTATGTGACTTATTTGAAGCCAAACCTTGAATTTGTAGCACTCTTTTGGAATCTGCCCCTGGAAAAGCATATGAATAAATTGGAGAAAGTTCCAAGACATGCCATGAAATTGGTGACAAATACTGTACGTAATTTCGCTTATGAGGAAAGGCTGAGGAAGCTAGACTTACCATAACTTGAAGATAGTAGGCTGAAGGCGTATATTTTAATGGTTATTAAATTTGGCTAGAGGTCATATTTTGAATCTCCATATGAAAACTTGTTTGTACGAAGTAAGGAAGCGCAGTACTTTTTAGTGCAAGAATAGTTGATAATTGCAATAAATAAGTAAATACAATATGCATTTATTGTTTAAGGATAAATATGGTAAGTGCAGTGTGTAAAAAATAAAACTGATCAGACAGAGAGGTACTAGAATAGGGTTTTTCTGATGAGCACAATTAGTTACAGTTAGGTAATTACACACATTCACAAATAGGCCCTGTACTCATTTGCAAGTTTTCAAGCTATTCCGTCATGTTCTTCAAAATTTTTGTAGCTAATATGTTGAAGCCTGGTTGTCTCAATTTTTTGCTACAGTTGTCTCTACCCTGCTGGCACAGAGAGGTTGGTATCTCATTTTATGAAAAAGAAAATAATAAAAAATACTGATTTTACATTGATACGCTGAGTTATTCTTGTCATATATATTTAGAAACTGTCATTATATTTTTATTTTTTACAGTATTCTTATTTTTATTAAGTTATACCTTCAGTATATCTTCGGATGAAGGTCTGTTTTACAATATACATTATTGTGACTTTATGGTCTTCATGACATTAATTTACTTCTGAATAATAAAAAGTGCCAAACAATTACATATCTTTATTTTGTAAGTTGCTTTTACAACTTGATTTAATAAGAACAAACTTATATCATATACCCCATACATTACCCTAAGTGACTAGTGAGTGATCTCCAGTCATATGACTTGACAGATATGATTGTGGTTATCTCTTGAGATATTGCGTTATTGAGACTGAGTGTGGAGTGTGGCTAGCACCCTGATGTTTATGTCAGAATAAAGAGATAAGCAACAAAGCCAGGGTAGAGTCTCTGATCATAGCAGAGGTTCCATCGTGAAGGTGGTGGAACAGTAGCAGTAAGATAATTTTTGTCTAAGTGTAATGTTTCTAATTTTATTTAACATTTTATTCTAGTATTAACATGTATTTCGAGTGTTATAGGTAAGAATATCTGCTTATGCTTAATAGATATCTTTTTGTAGCATCTAGGTTCTTTATCATTATAGAGACTTCTTTAACTTTTGTCATGAAAACTTATTTACCATTTTGCAATTGCTATCGGAAGTAATTTATCATTATATTAAATGAATTTATATTTTTTTCCACAGTTATATTAGATTTATGAAACTGAAGTGCTAAATCTTTTAGCTAAAGATGTTTGCCGTGGAAGCTCCAGAGGAAGAAATATTCCATGAACCCAGAAATGGGCCAGACCAGGTGAGTGTAGCCATGAACTAATCTTGTTTTTTAAGCTTTGAAGCTTCCTATTGTATATTATGAAAAACTAAAAGAAATATGAAACCATGCTAGAGCTAGTGACTATTTTCTTCAGTCAATTCATAATGTGCTCTTATAATGAATAGTCTTTAGTGAATAACGTAAACTGTACTGAGACAATCAACAATGCAAATTGTACAATAGCCCTTCTTTATTTGCTTTTAAATAGTAATCATTGGGTCATATGTTTTGAAGATTTGTGAGCTTTAATTATCCTTGAATCATTAAGCTTCTATTTTTGTTTCATAACTTGGAAGGAGTGCATATACTTCGCAACTTAAAAATACTTTTTGATTGTTATAATATTTAATTTTTTCTAGATCTTGCCAGCAACTTACTTCAAGACATGGGAAGCAGATATGCCCGTGAAACTGTTCATGACTAAGGAGGGGGCATCTTCTGCTAAGCCTGTTTCCATCCATACTTTACTGAGAGAGAAAGCTAGTGCCTATGCTAACCATCCAGCATTATCTGTCAAAAGAAATGGAATTTGGAGGTATGCTCATATTCTAACTCCTAGTTCATCATTTATTATAATGTTTCAAGTGTAATTTGGATTGTGGTGCATGATGAAAATATTTCTTTTTAGAGAATTTGACATCAGTATATTTTTATGATGAATAGATCTTTGGTTTGATATATTTTCAGAAAAGCACGGCTGTTATATCAGATATTGACTTCCCATTTAATACATAAGTTTAAGATTGGAATTTACTTCATGAATGGGTTCATGCTGATTAATATAATACTTCTGCTTTAATTGTTTTTGTATAGCATTATCTTAATTCATTCTGATACTTTTTGATGTAATATTTTTTGTTTAACAGACAGTGGACATACAAGCAGTATTTTGAACAAGGAAGAATTGTAGCCAAGGCTTTTATCAAATTGGGTCTTGAGAGATTTCATGGTATATGTATTATGGGATTCAATTCACCAGAGTGGATGATTGCTAATTATGGTTAGTATCATTTTCTGTTTTTAGAGATAGACTGCTGCACCCATACTCCCTACATGTTGTATGAGTTCACTAAGAGAGTTACAATATGCTGACTCGAGAAATGTTCCTGTGACCATTCTGCAATATGAATGAGAAATATAGGAGCTCAGTGAAGAACTGGGACCTGCAATTTTTATAGGTCCTAATTCTGCAGTGGGGGTAAAGTTGAGGTCTGTCATTTTCAGTTGGTCGCTGTTGATAATGCCAAGCTAACCTTACCAAACTAAGCCTAATTGCTGATATAAATTGAGGTCCCAATTTTTCGTGAAGTCCAAAATAAATAAATATATATATATATATATATATATATATATATATATATATATATATATATATATATATATATATATATATATATATATATATATATATATATATACACATACAGTGTTCCCCTGGTTCTTCGCGTTTCTTGGTTCGCGTTCTCACTGTATCGCGCGCTTTTTTTTTGGGGGGGGGGAATAATAAAGATTATTGTGACACCAGGATGGGCCAAAAAATGATAAAATAAAACAGACTTTATCAGGTTGTAAAGAGAAACAGAGATGGAGAGTGTAATGACCTGTCAGATGTGAAGGGATTATAATAGATGTGTAATGAATATCCAGCTCTCTGCTGGGTTTTAATATACCTCTGCATTACTTTCATGATGCCTATTCCAATAATTCTGCTTAGATCTTATCATTATTATTATTATTATTATTATTGTTATTATTATTATTATTATTATTATTATCATTTGCAACAATAATTTTCCTTTGATGATGATTGTGAAGATTATTATCATCATCATCATCATTATTATTATTAAGGACTCATCATTGTTTGTACATCTGTTGGTTTATTTACTTTTAATAACTGTGTAAAGTGCCCCTCCCTAGTTGGCTGGGACAAAGAGAGTGTGGGGGGTTGGGTAGAATAGAATGTTGGAGAGAGAGAGAGAGAGAGAGAATCTTTAAGTAACTCTTGCTCATTCAACCAAAACTACATTATTTGTAGTAAAAATAATGGTTTAATAATAATAATAATTATAATAATCTCCCCAATCATCATCAAAGGAAAATTATTGTTACTAATAATAATAATAAAAATAATAATAAGATCTAAGGAGAATTTTTATAATAGACATCATGAAAGTAATGCAGAGGTATAGTTAACCCAGGCGAGAGCTGGATATTCATTACACATCTTTTATAATCCCTTCACATCTGACAGGTCATTACACTCTCCATCTCTGTTTCTCTTTACAGCCTGATAAAGGCCGTTTTATTTTATCATTTTTGGCCTCTCCTGGTGTCATAATTATCTTTAAATATTTTTTTTTATTTTTTTTTTATTTTTATTTTATTTTTTTTAAGGCTGATCCAACTCCGCAGTTTTCCTGGTTCGCACCGGGTCCCGGAACCGAACTACCGCGAAAAGGGGGGGAACACTATATATATATATATATATATATATATATATATATATATATATATATATATATATATATATATATATATATATATGTAATAACATAATCTATTAAAGTATGTAAAGTATGGAAATACCTTCAGTATACATAAAATAAAAATTTTAGAGATGTCTTTAGTAAAAAAAAAAGAATTACAAAAACACAGAGAGAGAGAGAGCTTATGACGTCGGTCAACACAAACAAACAAACATTTATTTGTATTTTTGTACAGTGGCTAGTCTTATACAATTTAAGAGTGACTTATAAGTAGACATGTAATTGAACTAATAATTAAGAGGGTAATATATACTGTACAGTTAAAGTAAATACAGTATAGCTTTCCTAGAAAATAATAATACTGTAATAAAAATGTTAACGATAATATTTATAATAAAGTAGTAATAATAACACTCGATACAGGATCGTTATCATCGGCATCATCACCTTATTTGTATTCCTTACAATTAGAATAATTAGCTCTTAACTTAGAGAACAAAGAAGGCGATATCAGTTTACATATAGATAGGTTAGTGTTAAGGGAAATCGCATTAAATCATTAACTTTAATTAATGTGTGAGCAGCAACTATTTGTCCAAAAGAAAACTATATAGTCTGCCTTTGAAAGCTGCAAAGGAGGATGAATTTTTAAGATGCTCTGGAATATTGTTCCAGAGTGTTGGCTCTTTAATTGTGATCATCTTTGAACCTGCTTCTGCTTGATCTCTGAATAAAGAGCTCACTACTCTGTTTTGTGTTGGTTCCCCTTATATCCCTGACTGTTTTGAAATTTTAATAGCCAGCTAGGATAATGATGGTTCAAAAACATAATTGGCATAGGCGACCATGTTTTCTGCCTGCAGCCACCCAAGTTTTTGAGAGCTGGTGTGATGTGGTCATATTCTCTTATTCCTCCCAGGGCAACTCGAGCTGCAAAGTGAATAAGCTTCTGTATTCTGTTTATCTGAGTCTTAGTGGTAGCTCCCCAAACAGTTGTGCAGTAATTAATGTGACTTAGCCCTAGAGATTCAACAACAATTATTCGAGTGATAGTCTCAAAATGGTCTTTTATACTGTTTTGCTAGGTGTAATGATATGCCACAAAAATTAATTGTTGTGTTTTCTGGAATTTGTGCTATATAGAACCTTGAGCCACTACACATACAATGTGTTTTACTTTCGTTAATTAACAGTCCAATTTCTTGAAAATAGGTTTTAATTTTTGACAGTGTTTTCCTCTCTTAAGGTTAGCTTTGGGAGATTATTAATATCACCACTAAGGAGTAGTTGAGTGTCATCTGCAAGATAGATAATTTACGTAAATGGAGAAGAGGATAGGACCAAATACTGATCCCTCTGGAACACCAAATGATAAATTTTTTTGGCATAGAGATAATGCTGTTAAGACAGATAGACTGTTTGCAATTAGATAGATACTTTCTAAACCAGCTCGGGTCAGTATTTAGGTTAGTACATTTACTAATAAAAATTTCATGGTTTACACTGTCGAGGGCTTTAGATAAGTCTAATAATACATGCAGAGAGACTTTTTTAAGGTCTAAATTATAGTAAATTCTATCTGTAACTTTGAGGAGTGCAGTCTCTGTCGAGAGTTTCTGTGTGAAACCATGTTGGTTAATAGCTAATAGTCTATTTGACTCTAAATATGACATAAGTTGGCATGCAACAATTTTTTCTATTTTAGAGAAAATGGGTAGCAGGGAAATGGGACAAAGTTTGTCACATCTTCTCTGTCCCCCTTTTTATGCAGAGGTATTACATGTAATTTTTACCAAGAGTCAGGAAACCTTTAAGTAACAATGGAAGTGTTTATAATAGCTAGAATATAAGATACAATCATGGGTAGAGCATCTTTGATGAATTGAAATGGTATACCATCTGGACCCTAAGAGCCAGAGTTTCTTAGGCTCTTTATGGTAAGAATTAGGGTAGCACAATCGACAGGATTTATCTTGAAGTACTCTCTTGTGTTTACATTGGAAGAATTGACATTAAAGTAATTACTCATGTTCACTGAGTTGATGTTTTCTTGTGTTTTCTCATATGTATTTTTCCCAGCAAAATAGTTATTAAAGTTTTCTACTTTGTCTTTCAACTCCGTAATATTTTCATAACTTTCTGAGGTAGTCTTTCCATTTGGTATCATGCTTTTTATCACTTTCCATGTTGCCACTGTTTCATGTCTAGACTCGTTAAATTGTTTATTGTGAGTTTTTTTTTACTTATATCGATGAGGGATCTGACACGTTCCTTTGCTACTTTATAGTCAACAATTAGCTGTAAAAGTATGCAAAACAATTATGGAATGTAAAGTTTTTATAGTATTATAATGTTTTTAGTACTTTGATCATTAATATTAATGACTATTGTATGTATCATACAGGTGGTATTTTTGCTGGTGGGTTAGTAGCTGGTGTTTACACAACTAATTCTCCAGAAGCCTGCAGATACCTCGCTGACAATTGTCGAGCTCAAATAATCCTAGTTGATGATGTGGAATGCCTGAATAAGTTCTTGGCTGTAAAGCGCTTTCTGCCCGAAGTTAAGGTAATGTATATTATTTGGTGTTTTGAATTGGATAATGTGTCTTACTTGCAGACACATTTGCTCATGGATTATTAAGAATTGTTATTTAAGAAAAAAGTATAATTTTTTCATTACTTTGTTCTTAGCTTATAAAATAGGTATTATAATTTATTTATTTATTTATGGAGCAGGGAAGAGAGCGTGCAAGAGATAGGAATGAGTAGAGAAAGATTGTGTATTTACCTAATTGTTCTTACGGAAAGGAACCCTATGCTCACAACTCCTCGTCTCTTGGTCGGTTCCATTTTTATATTTTATGATTCTTATTATATTTGTCATTAAAACTATGGATAGGGTAGCATTAACTAACTCCTCGCTTAGCTAATTCCAATCATCAACTGCTCTTACACAAAAACTGTACTTCCTTACTTCCTTAATTCCTCTAGCACCTGCTAGCTCAGCGAACTGTGTTGGACTAGTGTTTTAGGACTTGCCAAGTGATGAAGTGATGGGGGTAAACCAACTGTGGCTGACGGACCTCACTGTAAAATATCCTTTCCCGCCTACCTTGTGGATGACCCAAGCAGGGTGGTAGGGGAGAAATGTGGCAACTCTTTATCCCCATGTAGCAAAGAGGAGTAATTAAGGTATATGTAGATCGTGCTGAATGCCTGTTTCTTGGCTCGTCCACCCTCTTACAAGGGGAATGGGGCCATGTATAAGTAATGACCTAATTGTGCTTACGGGAAAGAGCCCCAAGCTTGTAACTTCCCATCTCCAGGTTGGTTTCATTTTGTACTTAGTGTTACTTATCATACTTGTCCTTTAAACTATGGATTGAGGTAGCATTTAACTACCTCCTTCCTTAGCGAATTCCAATTCTCAACTACTCTTACACTAAAAAGTACTTTCTTACACCCTGCAAAGAAGTTTTCTTATGAAGCTTCAAGCTATGACCTCTAGTTCTAGTGCCAGCCATATCAAAATATCGATCCCTATCCACTCTGTCATAACCATGAAGGAATTTAAAAACCGTCACCATATCCCCCCTCATTCTTCTAGCTTCGTGTTATGGTAAGTTTAATTCTCTCAGCCTCTCATCATATCTGAGATTGCGTATTTCTGGTACCAGTTTCGTGGCATGTCTTTGAACTTTTTTCTGCTTTTTCAAGTGCGGATTCCAAAAGGGGGCTGCATATTCAAGCTTTGGCCTCACATAGGTGATATAAATATTTCTGAACATTTCCATGTCAATGTGCTTGAAGGCTACCCTTACATTTACTAAGGAAGGATCTGCTGCCCTTACTATGCCATTTATATGAATTTCTGGAGACAAATCGGCTAGTATGTTTACTCCTAGATCTCTCTCATTCTCTGTCTCTTGAAGCTCTACTCATGCCACCGAGTAGCCAAGCTTCGGCCTTCTTGCACTTGTACCCATTCTCATTACCTTATATTTTGAAGCATTGACTTTCATTAGCCACTTTTCTGACCACTCATGCAGACTATTTAGATATTCCAGAAGTTCTCTACCATTGTTTTCGTATCTTACTTTTTTCACAATCTTTGCATCATCTGCAAACATATTCATGAATGAATTGACAGACTCTGGTAGGTCATATACATATACAAGGAACGAAAGTGGCCCTAAAGCTGAACCCTGTGGAACTCCACTACTAACTCTTTTCCATTCATACACTGAGTGTCTTACTCTAACCCTCTGTTCCCTTCCTTCTAAGTATGCTTTTATCCTTTTCAAGACATATCCACCTATTCTTGCCATTGCTTGCAGCTTCTTAATAAGTATCTCGTGTGGGACAGTGTCAAATGCTTTCTGGAAGTCTAGGAATACGCAATCTGCCCAACCCTCTCTTTCCTGTAAGATTCGGCTTAGCTCATCATATAATTATAATAAGTTGAAGGCATGTTGTCTCACCTGACAAAAAGTTGAAGGATTCCAAGTGAAGAGAGATATGTTCCCTTAGTAGTTTCTCCATAACTTTGCAAACTATGCTGGTCAAGGAAAGAGGTCTATAGTTTAGAGCCGTATCCCTAATTCCCTTTTTGAAGATAGATACCACGTTTGCTTGTTTCCAGCATCTTGGAATCTTCCCTGACTCCAGCGACATTTTAAATATAATAGCTCCGGTGATATTGAATTGGTGCATTTCTTAAATACTAAAGGGGATATATCATCAGGACCTGTAGCTTAATGGACGTCTATTTCCATCAGCGCTTTGCATACCTCTGTGGCTGAAAAGATGATGTTCTCTAATACTGAACCATGAGCTTCTATCTCTGCTATCTGAGAGGGTGGGGTATTTTGTACCGTAAATACTGACTGAAACTCCTTGTTCAATTCTTTGCAAATCTCTTCATCCATCTCAGTGATGCTTCCATCCGCTCTCTTAAGTATTAAAACGTGTTCTTTTACCCTCAGTTTTTTTTTTCTGATAAAGCTGTGGAAAAGTTTGGGATTTTCTTTACCTTTCCTGGTGATATCCCTTTCATAGTCTGCCTCTCTTCTTTTACTTAGGTAATAATTTCTTGCTCTTTTATAGGTCTGTCAGGCATTTATGTTTTTCCCCTCCTATACCTTTTCCAGCATTTGTTTCTCCACTCCTTAGCTCTTTTACACTCATTATTGAACCATTTCTCCTTGGCATGAATTACTCCTATTTTGGTGGCAGGTATACAGCAATCTACTATCTTCCCATATTACTCACAAAAGATATCTTATACAGTATTTCTTATACACATTTGTTGTTAAATAAGGTCCTTCAGTCAATAACTGCAAAAAGCTCATTCATTTTGATGTAATCTCCTTTTGGATAGTTCCCACTCGTTTCCTCAGTGTCTCTACCCTCAGGCTGAACATTTTCAATGATATACTCCATCAATAACACACAGTGGTCACTCTTTCCAATTGGTGGTTCATACTCAATTTTTTCAATATCCAACACGTTATCTGTGAATACTAGATCAAGTAGTGATGGCTGATCCCCACCCCTGGCCCTCGTTGGTTCCAGTACATGTTGGTGTAGGAAATTTCCTTGCACGCAATCTGGGAATCTTGCCCCAAATGATTCCTCACCACTGTGTGGGTCAAGATTTATCCAATCTATGTCTCTATGATTGAAATCTCCCATAATCAAAATCCTACATTTTCTCTCCTGTGCAATGTTAACAACTGAGTTTATGACTTCAATAGTACTTGTATGACTTTCCTCATAAACTTCTAGCCTATATTGGTTCCACAGTTATTATAATGCTCTCTGACCCAGTATTTATGCGAGCAATGAGAAATTCCTTGAACTCACTTTCTATAGCAAAGTTCATTTCTTAACCTGAAACCTTTCACTTATGAGCAGTGCTCTCCCTCTTCCAGTTCTCTCAGATCTTTCAATCTTTAATATTCTGAAGCCCTTAGGAAAAACAGTGACACTGTTTATGTCCTCACTTATCTTAGTCTCTGTAACTGCTACTATAATGAAATCATTTGCTGTTGCTTAATCTGTAGGCAATTGTACAATGGTTGGGTGTACCTGGAGCTCCTGGCATACTCTCTTGGGCAGAGTTGATGGCCATTGGCTTAGCTGAAAAAGATGATGCGTTAAATGAAAGATTGTCTTTGCAAGCTGTTAATCAGTGTTGCACTCTTATATACACCTCAGGTACGTAATGATAATTTCTTAATGGTTAAAGTATTTTGGATCATATTACTTTTAGTAGAATAAAATTTTATATATAGTGGCGTAAATTGCAACTCTTTTGTCTTGATTAAATTTAATTGTTTAATAGTTTTCTATCTCTTCTCACGGGATCCTTGTTACCATATGATATCTGCATATTATTATAAAATACTGTAATTACATGAATATCAGTCTAAAACCTTTTCATGAGCTGCAAGGTAGAAAGAGCTGATTACCAGCAAAGGAAATAATGTAGGGAGAGGGTGCTTGTTCCTTCCTCCCTAATCCCAGATATTCACCTCCTACCACACATGAGGAATACAACCTTGGTATTGTCTCACCTCCATTGCTAGAGATAGCTCTTTTTTTGTATTTTCTTGTGATATGCAGAGAACACAAAAGAGGAATTCATTTTTATCCACCACCTGGCATAACCCGCTATATATGAGGATTGAAATTAATAAATGGAGGTAAATTGATTTGTATATACTTTTTACACATGACACCATATCCCAAATAAGTTAGTAAGGTAGCAACATCTGTAACAGAATAACTGAGGATGCATTTCTTCAACATCCTCTACCCATCACTATGTATACTCTAGGTTGTTTTGTGGCAAGAAAATATATTCAAAGAGGAAACAATTACTTAACAGCCTTTCTCTTACACCTTACTCTTATATCATGAAATGTAGACTTTGTATGAATGTAAAATTCTTTCTCCTTTATCTCTAAATCTGAATAATAATAATAATTATAATAATGGAACCTTCAAATGGGCATATCATGGATTTTGGGAGCTGGGACGGTAGTCCTATCAGACCTCGGTTTTTTCTAATATGACAGTGATGATAAGGCAGTACTTGAGTAATCGTTATGCAGATATCATCCCCCACTCAGGTACAACTGGCCCTCCAAAGGGTGTCATGTGTACACAAGATAACTTAACCTGGGGAGCGATGGAACAACAAAAGAATTTTCAAAGACCGTTTGGTCATGATGTCCTTATCTCCTACCTTCCTCTAAGCCACCTTGCTGCCCAGATGACAGATGGCTACTTCGCAACTTATAACGCTGCATCTGTTTATTTTGCTCAACCTGATGCTCTCAAAGGCTCACTTGGACAAACCCTTCTTGAAGTATAGTTTCTGAATTGGAAATAATTAATGTTATTGTGAATTGTTAACTATATTGGATAATTTTTTTATGAAAACATTTTAGATATTTTAAAGAGTATATATATTTTGGTAGATTTTCTTGATAGTAAATGATATACGATGAATATCATAGATAATTTGCATAAACTCTTAACATTCAGAAAAACAAGGGATAAAGCAAATAAATTACCAATGTCCTGTTCTTAAAAACTGAAGGTCTTGAATGCAGCCCTATTGTAAGTTGAATGACACTTTTGTAAGGAATTTTCTCTCTCTTTGACACTCTTAACTGATGAATCGCGCCATCTTGTTGTTTTAACAGCTGTAATACCCTAATCCTTTTTATTTTTCATTGGCTAAGGCACTTCCAAAACAAGCTATTAGCAAGGGAGAAGCTCTTGAAAGACTGCAGCAAATCCTGGAAAAGTTGCTTTTCTCATCTTTTGAAGCCCTGTTTTTTTTTAAGGTTCAGCCAACTGGTTTTCTGGCTGTTCCAAGAGTTTGGGAGAAAATGTATGAAAAAATCCAAGAAGCGGGAGCTCAGACAGGAGGCTTGACAAGAGCTGTTGCCTCATGGGCCAAGTATCATGGCTTGAACTATTATAAGAAATTTTTGGATGGAAGGTAAGATATGTTACACATGTCTTATTATCCCTTCACATCTGACAAGTCACAATACTCCCCATCTCTGTTTCTGTCTATGTTTTCTTTGTGCCCAGGGTAGATTTATTTGTATTTTTTTTGGCCCGTCCTAGTGTCACAATGATAAAAAAAATCGATTTTTAATCATTAGTGGAATTATATTTATATTATATTTCCAATGTGAAGTAAAAATTTAATTGGAATAGCTATGATAATTAGCAATTACTGTAGTTCTTATTGAAATCTTGCAATATGTTCTAGTATATTTTACAGAACCTGTTTTATTGGTTTGTACCACTGGTTTTATAAGTTTTATTTCTGTTCATGACATTTATTTCAGATCGCTCTCTACTTATGAGAGCTTGAGTCATTCATTGGCAAAGAAGCTCATATTAAATAAGGTCAAAGCAGCTGTTGGTTTTGGCCGGGCAGATTCTTATTATACAGGTATGTAAAATCAGTGATGTAATGATTGCACATTTGACTTGCATAAGCATTATTTTTTTTTTTTATAATTTTTTTTAAATTTTGTTTTCATATGTAATATCTTCTTCCACTGCAATCATGTAGGATAACTACAATCATAGAAAAAAAATAAATAGAAGAAACTTCTAAAAATAAATAATGGCTTTCTCTGGTTGACTGTGATCTCATCATCTGCGTTTGTTGATAACTAATGTTACAGGAAGGTGTGTATCATAATGTCCCTTTTAATTCTGTATATCATACATATCTTACCTTTCTTGATTTAATGGCATCTGGGTAGACTCCAGTTAACCTGTCATGTAAATTCTCTTTGCAAGTATAGTATCTCCATATTCAGACTACCTAAGCCATACTTTCCACTTTCTTAAGTGTCTTTGTTTTCATGTACCTCTTTAAGTCTTATATCTTATTCATTTACACCTTCTGGCTTTACAAGTTATCTTAAACAGTTTTATCTAAAGAACACTTCACTTCTTGCTTGTATTCCATGTATTCTAAAACCAACGTTTATCATTGTACTGCACAATGCTTTTTGAGCAAATATTTGCTTTTTAACTTAATCTTAGTCTACTATTGGACAGATTTTTTTGTTTATTAACTGTCAGCAATCTGGTACTCTCTCGTACTGTATGACTTGTCTCTATTCAGTTTCTTCCTATTTGGTTTCTGTTATGTAAGAAACCAAATGGTATTCTTTAAGACCGAACTGTATAGCATCAGTTCCAAGTTTCTCGCCTCTATATTCTTGCTTTATCTCATCCTCCTCCTTTTCCATAATAACTCTGGTTTCTCTTTCATAATCCTTCTATAGCCTCTTCATTTTCACCGTATTGTCATTTGCTTTTCATTTGCACAAACAGCTTGCCCATTTCCTAATTCCAACTTAATAACTCCATATTTTAAGCTCCATTCCCAAATTAATCACTATTATTTCTCTTACTGTGCCATCCATATGCTGATTAAATAGTCTAGGAGACGTTTAAATAAACTCAAATTTCTCACTCCTCAAGCTACTCCTGTCTGCATTATATCATTCTACACAGCTATGTTTTATAAACCAACCAAAAATAAAATTTAATATGAATATAATGTATGATATATGTGGATTAAAAAGTAGACAGTTGTTGTTTTATCTACTTGATTTAAATGTAAGTATCTACATTTTACCATTAAGGGACGATATTACTTGATATTTTTATCTTTCTTTTTAGGAGCTGCACCTATATCAAAAGACATTCTCGAATTCTTCATGAGCTTGGATATACCTATCATGGAAGGCTACAGCTTATCTGAGGGCTTAACTGTTGGCTCTTCATGCTTCATAAAACCTAATATGCATAGAATCGGCAGTGTTGGGAAGGTAATGATTTTTTTTTCTCTTAGTGTCTGATTATTTCATTCTTTTAACTTAAAAAGTGAAGGAAGCAAGTGAATGTCCAGGTGGGTTGAAAAGTGTATTGAGAAATAGATATTTTGGAATGAATACAAGAAGGATATATGAAGGTGTGATTTTGCCGACAGTAGTGTATGGAGCAGAGACTTGGAATGCCAGAGAGGATGAAAAAACAAGTTGAATGTAATGGAGGTGAGGTGTTTGAGAGGTATGCTTGGTGTATATAGAATAGATAGAGTAAGAAATGAGGATGTCAGGCAGAGAACGGGTGTTGGATTGAAGCTGTCGGATAGGTTAAATCATCGAGTTTTGAGTTGGTTTGGACACATGGAAATGATGAGTGTAGAAGTGATTGGAATTAGATCAAGAGAGAGACTTAGAATGAGATTGATGGATGGCGTGAAAAGAGCAATGAATGCACGTAGAATGTCAGTGGAACAGGGAAGAGTGCGTGCAAGAGATAGGAATGAGTAGAGGAAGAGTTTGCATTTATACTCGGCCCAGAGGGGTTTCTCACACCTGCTAGTTCAGTGAACTGTGATGGACGGGGTTAAGGGGAGTTGACATGTGATGAAACGTTGGGGGTATACCAGCTTACCTTGTGGGTGACCCAAGCAGGGTGGAAGAGGGAGAAGCATGGCAGCCCTTTATCCCCAAGGAGCTGAGAGGAGTAGTTGGGGTATGTGTGGATCGTGGTGAATGCACGTTTCTTGGCTCGGCCACCCCCCTAACAAGGGGAAATGAGGTATGTGTATATGTATTTATTTACTTAATATATATATTTCTTTTATTAAAAATTACAATGTGTTGTAAATACTGTAGCACTAGAATGTACTCTCAATCTTGATAGATATGAGTATAGTTATCACTATCTGAGGCCTACCTTTTGGTTGGTCCGTGAACACTTTTTCCCATGAGACTCTTATCCAGCCAAAGCCAGAGCCTGAAAACATTGTTGTGTTTTTAGGTCAACCTGCCAGCAATAGCCAACGTAGAGGTATCATCATCACCCCTTCCATCCTTAATGGGAGAGTGGGTATGCATTTTTGCAGTGAAATTCTTGTCACTTTAGTTGCTTTCCTTAACACTGGCCCCACATACCTTTTGTATGTCAAACATTTTTGGAGTTCTTGTGGTCATGTGGAAGTCATATTTAGATTTCTTCCGTTAATGGCTAGATCTGAGGATACAGGTATCTCTAAAGTGTACTTAAATCATGGCTTCCCCTATCAGACAACATGCTTGGTCGTTTCAGAGAGGATAGTCATTTTGAATATTAAATACTTGTTATTCATTCATCTTATTACCAGTTTTAGTCTTTAGGTGGGCTAGGGTAATCATAACTTCGTAAATTGTTTTAAATTTTTTCTTTGATTTTGCCATTAATGAATTTTAGTTCCTTCATGTGTATATACTCCCTTCTGTCTGTCAGATTTTCAAGGTAGTGAAACATACCTTAATAAAATTTACCCCCTATTCATGTCTGGGAATTTTTTTAGGAAGGATTGAGCTATTCTTTGCCAAAGAATTAAAGGCTGTTGAATTACCGGTTTGTTGTACAGCATTGCCAGGCAGTTTTTCTTGAGTAAGTAGTAATCTTGGGAGGATACCCACCCTGCTTCACCTAGTATACGATGGATCAATTTTGTGTCCGTGAAGATTACTTACCTCTGAGGAAATATAATGATCCTTTACCATTGTATTTCAGAGTACAGAGTATTTCTATATTACTTAATTCTCTTACTGATAATGGCTGGGTATTTTTTGTTTCCTCAGCAGAAAATGTTTGAATTCTTATGTTTGAGATACAGTTCTCGTAGCGTTCTTTCTGCTGGTTATATTCTTTTGTGATTCCTGTGATGACTTGCTTTTCATTTGCATATTGTAGTGACTGCTGATGGTTTTGTTAAGTAAATCTTGACTGCTTAACTCCTCATGTCATATTCCTTCCCATCCTAAGCTACTGTGCAGGTCATGTGCAAGCAAATGTACCTGCTATAGTGGCCAGGCAAAAATTAGGTATTTGGAAGCGATTAGGGTTATTAGCCCCCACAGCTGCTTTGTAACCCGGATTTATATGTCATAGAAATTTGTTTAGTATATTGAGTCAATTCTGTTGGTGAGGAAAGATTTCCACCTTCGCACTTCATGTTTGTCATAAACATTTAATAAAAATATATCTACAATCATATTTCCTGTGTCTTTGCAGGTGATTAAAAGAGTAAGTGAGTAAGAGGTTGGCAATGATTCCCTCCCTGAATTTGTTTACTTGACAAAAAAAACTTGAAAAAGCTGAGAAAGAGCAGGGCATATTAAAACCTCGCTATTTTTGTAATTACTTAATTGTGCTTACGGGAAAGAACCCTATGCTCGTAACTCCCCTTCTTCTGGTAGATTCCATTTTTGTATTGAATGATACTTATATTTATTCTTAAACCTTTGAACTGAGTTAGCATTAACCACCTCCTCGCTTAGCATATTGCAATCATCAACTGTTCTTACGCTAAAAAGTACTTCCTTACATCCTGCAAAGAAGTTTTCTTACAAGGCTTCAAACTATAATATCTAATTCTAGAGCCAGCCATATCAAAATATCGATCCTTATCCACTCTGTCAAAACCATTAAGGAATATAAAAACCGTCATCATATCCCCCCCTCATTCTTCTAGCTTCGAGTGATGGTAAGTCTAATTCCCTCAGCCTCTCCTCATAAATGAGATTGCGTATTTTTGGCACCAGTTTTGTGGTATGTCTTTGAACTTTTTCCAGCTTATTTATATTCTTTTTCAAGTGTAGATTTCATAAGGAGGCTGCAGTTCAAGCTTTAACCTCACATAAGTTACATAAATATTAATGAACAATTATTAGTCCATGTGAATGTAGAGTACCATACATTTGCTAAGAAAGCATATGCTGTTCTTATTATGCCTTGCCACAGAAAATCTGTCTATATGATTATTCCTAGATCTCTTTCATTCTCTGTCTCTTAAAGTTCTGTACATACAATCGAGTATCCAAGCTTGGGTCTTCAATCACTTGTACCCATTCTCATTACTTTACATTTCGGAGTATTGAATTTCATTAGCCACTTTTCTGACCACTCATGCAGACTTTGTAGGTCTTCCTGAAGTTCTCTACCATTGTTCTCGTATCTTACTTTCTTCGCAATCTTTGCATCATCTGCAAACATATTCAAGAATGAATTTACCTATATCATGCAAACTATGTAGGTCTTTCTGAAGTTCTCTACCATTGTTCTCGTCTCTTACTTTCTTCACAATCTTTTCATCATCTGCATACATATTGAAGAATGAATTTGCCTAAGTGGACTCGTGGGGAAGAGCCCTATTGTCGTAGTTCCCTATCTCTTGGTAGGTTTAATTTTATACTCGCTAACATTTTATCATATCTAACCTTAAAACTAAGAATGCATTTAGATTGTACTATCTCCTTACTTAGGAAACTCCAATTATCAACTATTCTTACGCTAAAAAAAGTGCTTCGTTACGTCCTGCAAAGAAGATTTTTATACAACTCTGTACTATAACCTTTAGTTCTGGAGCTACCCATATCAAAACTTTGCTCCCAATCCACTCTCCAAAACCAAGAAGGACTTTAAAACTGTTATCATATCCCTCTCCTCCTTTTACCTTCGAGTGATAGTAAGTCTAAATCCTACAGCCTTTCCTCATAAACAAGATTACATATCTCTGTCATCAGCTTCATCGCATATCTTTGAATTTTTTTATATTAAATCCTATGATTTCCAATTGCCGATTCCAAAAGGGATGCTGTATATTCAAGCTTAGGCATCACATATGTCATATTATTTCCAGTTTAATTTCTGACCGTTCTATAACTATGGTTGTTGACGGTGCAACATCTAGCCCATTCCCTCTTACCAGTGGTATCCCACAGGGCTCGGTTCTTTCACCTACTCTGTTCCTTCTCTTCATCAACGATCTTATTCAGTCCCCATCCTCCTCTTTTCTTCACGCCTTTGTTAACGATTCTACCCTTCATTTTACTTCTGTCTTTTCTTCATAACCCTCATCTGTTACTCGTAATCAGTCTCACATCACTCTTTCTTCTACTCTTAGTTCCGATTTGCAGTTGGTATCTGAGTGGGGAACCCAAAATTTAGTGCCTCCATAACACAGTTTATGGCTATCTCTTTATTATCTTCTCCTCCTGATAGCCCCATTTGTCTTCAACTCTAACGAAATTTATCCTCTTAATTATATTAACATAGTAGGAATCCAAATTGTCTCTAGCTTGTTTTGGAGGAATCACATAATCCAGATTTCTAATCTTCCAAAAAATTGGGGGTTCTGTTTCGTTTTCGTCATTACAGTTACTTAAAATTTATAAAGGTCTTATCCGTCCATTCTTAGAATACTGCTTACATATCTAGGGTGCTTCTCCATATACTTATCTCCTTGATAGGGTTGAATATAAGGCAGTTACTTCTAATCTGGATTTTCTTCCTCTTTGCTGTAAGGTATTATCCCTTTATCTTTTCTATTGCTACTACTTCCATCGCTGCTCAGATGAGTTGCTGAGTTTCATCCCTCCCCCACTGCCGAGGCTGTGTAACACCCGCCAAGTGGCCTCGTCTCACAGGTCCTGTGTGGAGACTTGTAGCTCGCAGATTGGTCAGTGCAGTGACTGCTTCTTCCTATTTACCTCCAGACTCTGGAACTGTCTTTCCTAATTCTTATAACCTAGCTTCCTTCAAAAAACGGATCTGTCGTCATCTCAGGGCCTAAGCCTGCCATATTTCTATTTTTTCACCTTGTCCTTTTCATTTTGTGTATCATTACCTCTTCTCTGCCTTGTCCTTAACCTTATACTTCTCCTTCATCTTAATTTTTTCTTTGTGCATTATTGATGAGGGCAATTTTATTGCCTGTTACAGTGTCACTCATAAAAAAAGTTATTGTTGAAAATTTCTTTGTCCATATACTTGAAGAGCACCCTTATATATGTTAAGAGAACATATTCTGCCATTATTATACCATGATATGCATTCCCAGAGACAAAAATGTCAGTATAATCCCTATATCATTTTTGTTGATATATTTTTAAGTTCTACACTTGCTGCTCCATACCCAAAAATGGGCCATCTTGCACCCTTTCCCATTATCAGTACAGTACACATATTTTGAAGTATTGAATCTCATCATCCACTTGTCTAATCATTCATGCATAATATCTGTCTTCCTGAAGTTCTCTATCACTATTTTCATATTTTAATCTCTTCACAGTCTTTACATCATCTGCAAACATTTAAAATTACAAATTCAGGCTATGATAGATCATTTACAGATATGAGGAGCAAATATGGTCCTAATGCTGATATTAGGGAATACTGCAGCTAATCATTCTCCAGTCAGATACTGCATTTCTTACTCTGACATTTCCATTGCTACTTGTCATTTCTTGTAGCTTCTTGTTGAGTCTCCCCTGTAGGACAGTATCAAATGCCATATGAAACTCGAACATCATGAAATGTGCCCAATCCTCTCTCTTGTAATATTTAACTTTATCTCATCATAAAATTCTAGTAAGTTTGTTAGTGTAGACTTGCCTTCTCTGAAGTCATGTTGTTTCTCTGATAAAAAGTTGAAAATTCATCAAGTGAAGTGCAACATGTTTTTCCAGTAGTTTCTTCATATTTGTAAACTATGATGACTATTGAAACAAGCCTCTAGTTTAGAATGGTCTCTCTCCTTCCCTTTTTTAAATAGATACCACGCTTGCTTATTTCCAGCATCTTGAAATCTTTCCAGATTCCAGCATCTTATATATGAGGCATAGAGATACATATAATGGTACAGAGTATATTTAAGGGTATATCATCAGTCTCCATAGCATTATGAGCATCAAATTCCATTAATGATATTTACATTATATAACTATAATTAAAAAGATGATGTTCCCTAACACTGGGCCATATTTTTGCATCTCTGCAATATGAGGGCGTTGAGTATTCTCTATTTCATATACCAAATGAAACTCCTCATTCAATTCTTTGCAGACCACTTCATCTTTGTCAATCCATCTGCCCTTTACAACTTGTTCATTGACCTGTAAAATCCACGGACAAAGCTGAAGAGACATATCATATCCTTTCCTTCATGTAGCTTAGGGGTTTGCCCTGTCATTACCTCTACAGTAGCTCTCTCTTGCATATTCTTCAATATATACGCCAGTGATCTTAATTTTGTCTCTCAGCTTTGTGAATTTTTGTTTGGCAACTGATCTAATCTCATTTTAACCAAAAGGATGACATTAGATGAGAATATGCTTTTACTTGTCTGCATAGAAGTAACAAAACTAGGCTACTTGTAAGCTTCATAATTCATTTTGTTTTTAACAGTCAGTGTATTAATATATAATATGCAATGTGTTTGAATTCTGTGCATTCATTTCAGATTTTACCACAAACTGAAGTGTATCTTAAGGATCATCCAAGTTGTAGACCAGGCGAGGGAGAGATATGTTTTAAAGGTCGAAATATATGCATGGGGTATTTGGGCATGCCAGAAAAAACAAATGAAACGGTAATATTAAGTCTGTGACTTTTAACCATTTTATACTTAATGATACTTATCATATTTGTCCTTAAAACTATGGATTGAGTTAGCATTAACTACCTCCTCTCTTAGCAAATTTCAATTATTAGCCACTATTACACTAAAGAGTACTTCCTTACATCCTGCAAAGTTTTCTTGCGAAGCTTCAAACTACGACCTCAAGTTCTTGTGCCAGCCATATCAAAGTATTATTCCCTATCCACTCTGTCATAACCATGAAGGAGCTTAAAAACTCACCATATCCCCCTCATTCTTTTAGCTTGATGTGTTTGAGGTCCAATGACGTGGTCCAAAATTCTGAGAACACACCTGACTTCAACTAATATCATGAAATTAAATAACATGCAGATAATACACTTACAGAGTTCTAAAATCATACTATACCTTGAGATCTGTTTTGATATTAATTAATTTTTTTTACCTGTCCAGTTTATAACTACATTTTTTATTAGTCAAACATTAACTCCACTAACCACTCTGTCGTGATATATGCTTATTAATAAGAACATTATGCTCTAAGCTGAATATATCTAGCATATAGGATATGGTGTAATATATACAGTAGTTAAATTCCATTCACATTCTCGAAGCTGATACTTACATGCTATTGACACTTAAATTAACAAGAAAATGTTTCTTTCATACATCATTATGTCTAAAATAATATTCATACTCAGATCGGTGATGATGGATGGCTTTACACTGGAGATATTGGACGCATTGATGAGGATGGATTTTTGTATATTACTGGTCGTATAAAGGAACTAATTATCACAGCTGGTGGAGAAAACATACCACCTGTCCTTATTGAGGAAAATATTAGGAAGGAGCTTCCCATACTCAGTTCCGTAATGGCCGTTGGTGATCATCGAAAGTAAGGCTTGTCTACTTTTATTGCATTTATTATTACTAGTGGTAGAGGAGAGAGCATTCCCTTCTTTTATTCCTTGTGTGCCATAAGAGACGACTAGT
The DNA here is from genome assembly GCA_037179515.1 of Halocaridina rubra. Lineage (NCBI taxonomy): Eukaryota > Metazoa > Arthropoda > Malacostraca > Decapoda > Atyidae > Halocaridina > Halocaridina rubra. Next base: position 101,656 of record JAXCGZ010022743.1, on the reverse strand, counting down.
GGTGAATGGAATATGGTAGCAAGGGGCTGGCAGTCCTATCCTCCCATATATTTCCCCGAGAATAGTAGATGGAGTCACATATAACCAGGGTATGATGAATGCCTACTACCTTTCCTCTTCGTTCAGTTGTGGTCAAATACAGAATGGAATCTCCAAAACTACAGAGTAGCAACAGTCTGCCTCAAACAATCCCTAACTGAATCAGTCAGGCGACTAAAAACCATCTCCAGCCTTGTATATATTGCCTTAAGGGCCATCTACAGAAAGCGCCACTTTTGTATACAGCTGGTGACAGAACACCAATAATTGAAAACCTTTGAGGATGTGTTTACTGAACTAATATACTCATCTAGCCATTATAGCTGTAAGTATGTAGTGTGCTAATAGGTATTTTTGACTGGCAAAGGTTGTTTATTGACTTTCAGACTGTCACAGCACTTAGTACTTGATTGGAAAGATATGCAGTACAATGGTAACACATAAAATATAATTTTATTGAAGCTAAATTAAGTACCAGCATGATAATGGAGGAATAAGAATTGATTGAAAATGTATAGCTGGTGCAGAACTGCAAGAAATAAACCTAGGGTCTTGGTACCAATCCTCTGCTTTAATACAGAAGTAGTATTTAATAGTTATCACTCTTTCGAAATATAATATATATTGTTATAAAATGCTAATTTTATTTTATATCTTGTAATATTCACATTCTTTGTGGTTTTACACTGTAATTGCCAGAAGTTGTGTATTAATGAGGCAGTGGAATACATTTTTTTTATGAATTTGGTATACAAGTTAGATTTTTATTCATTACATGGTCCAATTCCAGATTCTTATCTGTTTTGATAACCCTGAAGGCTGAGGTAAATTTGGACACCGGAGAGCCATTACAAGAACTAACTGAGCCTTGTCAAAAGATGCTAAGAGAAATTGGTTTTCATGCTACAACTGTAGCAGAGGCCATAGAAGAAGTAAGAATTCATCCCCGAGGCCCACTGGCTACAGCTATAGAGCAAGGCATTGAAAGGTAAGGGATCATAAGCTTTCAGTACTGAAAGACATAGTGAAAGTCTTGTATATTTACTGTTACCTCATTTCTGTATCACCTAGGTTTATCACCATTTGTCCCAAAAGCTAACTGTTCTCGACTCAGGTACAGAATAATATCTCTTACATAATTATAGTTCCATAACTATTAAGCTGATGGGTTTGCCATTTATTAATTAGCATTTTATTTTGTAGACATCATACTTCTTTTGTCGGTTTATAGTTTGTTTTGGTGTGATACTATGGTTATGACTCCTACCATATTCCACTTAAGGTGGTCAAATATCCAATTTTTTGTGGTTTTATGTAATAGGCCAAAATTTACTGTTGTATGATTCTTTAAACAATCAAGAAAATAATATATAAAATACAAAAGTTGTTTTACAGTGAATTAAGTTAAAATATCCGAATCTGAAGTTTAATTGTGAGATGAATTATAGGGAACTTTGTTAGTATTTCTAATTATAAATTCTCTCTAGAAACTTTTATGTTGGTTTATACTCAAAAGTCGCATCTTCATTTGTATTTATAATGCAGTTGACATCACTTGCATGGAGGCAAAATTTTTATAGAGTTGTTTCATATAACAGGTCAGATTAGAAATACTTCTTAGAGCTCCTACTTTCCAATATCAGCATTTGCAAATACATAGGCTGCAAAAGATTCAGTCTGCAGAACGTAGACCAAATGTTACATTAAGAGCGAGGTTTGCTATATCTAGTCTCTTTTATTTTGTGTTTCTTTTGACTGAATTCCCATCCCAGAGGTCTGACTCTTAATTCCCCAAAGTGGTGTGTAAATAGTTTCATACAGATACAAAGGTGCCTGTTCCACGCAGCTCTTACTGTAGAGGGATTTGTCTTGAGGCATTTGGCACCGTAGTCATTCTTGGAACTGTTTGAATACTGTTGGCCCCTCTTTGTCTCCCTCCTTATAGTTCTAAGGTTGATATGTAGTTTAAGGCTTTTATCCTGGGCTTCTTTACTCATTAGAGTTCTCCATTCCAGATGCTGATTCTGTTCCTCAAGCCCCTCGGCCCTATTTATTTTTAGACCTGTGGCTTTTTCATATTTCACTATAGAATAACGTTTTCTGTTAATGCTTCCCTTCCTATTGAAGACCCCCTTAGGGACTTTAAAATTTTCTTGGGTATATTTATAATGTGGATACAATTTGGTTGGACTCTTTTTGTAATTAGGAACCCTTTGCTGGTTGTATACCCTCTCTGTAGCCTTTTTTGCCTTTGCATGGACATATGGATTGGGGCTTTCTGTTTGATCCATCCTCTACTTCTGTTTGATATCCTCCTTTCTTCTAAAGGTGTTATTAATAAATCTTACTTTGGTATATGTGCTGAAGCCTGAAGTTTTCCTTCCCAACCGAAAAGGTGGGCTTAATTTTCCTGTGGAAAGGGATGCAATTGTTGTCATGATTTTCAACTGGGTTTATATCCTTGTTTCATCCCCCAAGGGGTTCTGTTCCTCCTCTTGTGTGTACCTAGGCGTAGCTATTTTTCTTCATACAATGTTTAAATTGGACATACTTTATCCAAGGTTTTATCATCACTATTAATGTTTTTGCGACCTCCTGTGACAGCATTCCCCGATTTTTGCAGGCCCATCTTGTTACTGTTATCTGGGTTACATTCCTTTCTCAATTGTAGTATGTCGTGTTCCTTACACCTTTGGGAGTGGGGTCAGCTTCTTCCTGTACCCCTTCATGAGTGTAGTTTAAAGACAAGTTCTCTTTTTCTCTTCTCACATGTCTGCATTGGAATTTACTCTTTAATATTTCATAGTGTAAAACTTAATCTAAAAAAGGACTCATTCAAGCTGCATTTAGTTTAATTTTGGAGAGTCCTTCCCCTAACATGTCACTGCACTTCTCTTAAGCCTAGGGCTTCTGCTTTTTTTTTTTGTCATCATGCTTTCTACATAACTTGTTATAGCTTGCTTTTTGCTTTCTAGAGGACACTTCACTACCAGTAGCTGCATCATCTAGCAGTCTTGTCCTTATGCATAATTGTGGCCATGGTTCATTGGTCACTGCAAATGCTTTGTCACAGAGTATGGTGTTACCAGTTCCGTTACTGTAGTAGTAACTCAGGTGTCTATCTTAGAGTGCAGATTGTGTAAAACCATAATATAAGTAGCAGTTTTGTAGAGGATGTTCTTAAAAGAAATAAGAACAGTAAGTGTCTTTCATAATCATATTACTAAAACTGAGACTTGTTGATGCAACCATCCTTATCACAGTTGAGATATGCATATTTGATGATGGAAGTGTTTGCTTCCCATTTCCCATTTGCAGGTTCTTATCAGAAATATATTTTATCTGAAAGATAAATTTATAATGGTTACAAGAGAATGATTTTAAATTCATCATAGTGTTTCGTTTTTAAAAACTTGTTTTTGAATCTGAATATTCTTGAATATGATGCTTTCTAGAGGACACTTCACTACCAGTAGCTGCATCATCTAGCAGTCTTGTCCTTATGCATAATTGTGGCCGTGGTTCATTGGTCACTGCAAATGCTTTGTCACAGAGTATGGTGTTACCAGTTCCGTTACTGTAGTAGTAACTCAGGTGTCTATCTTAGAGTGCAGATTGTGTAAAACCATAATATAAGTAGCAGTTTTGTAGAGGATGTTCTTAAAAGAAATAAGAACAGTAAGTGTCTTTCATAATCATATTACTAAAACTGAGACTTGTTGATGCAACCATCCTTATCACAGTTGAGATATGCATATTTGATGATGGAAGTGTTTGCTTCCCATTTCCCATTTGCAGGTTCTTATCAGAAATATATTTTATCTGAAAGATAAATTTATAATAGTTACAAGAGAATGATTTTAAATTCATCATAGTGTTTCGTTTTTAAAAACTTGTTTTTGAATCTGAATATTCTTGAATATGATGCTTTTTTCTGGAAGTCATATAACCATTTTCCAAAGTGCCTCTTTAAAACTAACTTCTATATCTCTTAATTTTTGTTTAAGGTATAACAACAACCATGCAATTTCCAATGCGCAGAAAGTACATCGCTGGACAATATTGCCAAGAGACTTTTCTCAGTTTAATGGAGAGCTAAATAACACACTTAAACTAGTTAGAAACCATGTCCTGGAGAAGTATAAGGATGTAATTGACAGTATGTATGATTCTCCCAGCCAGTTGCAACTGAAGAGCAATCTCTGAACAAAGGTGAAATGGATTCATGATGCATACAGTAATACTTAATACATATTGGTCTGTATTTAATGTATGCAAAAACATGTACCTAATAATCTTGCACAGTGTAACCTTTATTTAGAACACCAAAACAAACATAAATGTTACAGCTGAGGAAGCTGGTTTCATGAATGACTTAAGGCATGTCAAGACAAGCGACGCTGATCGGCGAGCATGCCTGTCATCGGGCACCGGGCCCGCGTGGCGGCCCGAGCGTCCCGGCGTGCCCGGGCGGAGGCAAGTATTGGAGGTACGGCACTGCCAGACGCACGTTAACATCTCTTCTATTTAGCCATTCTTTGCACCATATTCTCTTCCTTTTGTTCTTTTTCTTTATACACACCAGTTATCATGCTACACAACAGTTTCTTCTTCTGATCAGTATTGGACACCATGTTTATCGTACGACACTCGACAAGGTACTGGCACCGTTGGCCATGCCCGCCCATTCATCACCTCTGCCATGTGGACAACATTCACAGGTATGCCTGCCAGAATTTGCCCTCCAACTGCGCTGCCCGGCGGACACGCCTGCTCGTCTTGATAGGCCTTAAGGAATGATATAGAATTGCAAGTTGTTGAGAGGAACCATTATAAAACATGCATATAGATAATTTACTTTTTTTTTTTTTTTTTTTTTTTTTTTTTTTTTTTTTTTTTTTTTTTTGTGTGACACCAAGACAGGCAAAGAAAATTTCCCTCATTGGGCATGGGCACAAAGAAAACAAAGCGAAACAGAGATGGTGAGTGTTGTGACTTGTCAGATGTAAAGGGATTGTAAGAGAAGTGTAGCGAATATGAAAGAACATTCGAAGTAAATTTAGGCAAAGGAAAAGAACTGTAACGGAAGGAAGACTTAATATCAAGCTGTCCTGACCATTGGATATTTTCCTCTCACATCCTATATACTTTACCTGTTCTACATGTGTTTAAATTCAGAAATGAATTATATATACTATTATGATAGTTTTCTTTTATTCCTATTTAACTTCACTATAAATAATTTTCAATGCTTATTTTGACTTCTTTGAATATGCATATTAACTTTGAAAGACGTTGCTGTAAGAAAAAAGTGCTCAAAAGCTAACGTGTTTAATGAAATACGCGTAAAACAGAAAAATTTAATACAAATGCTGATCTTCTTCATTTTAATCACTCTTGTCTGAAAGAACTGTTTAAAATATAAAACTCAACCAATATAATATCTTAATCCCCCAAATTTTATGTACCAGGATGAGCTTATCATCCATGAGGGTGGAGGTCATTCTAGAGATAAAGCGATTTTGGTATATGTAATACTCTGCGCAACCTACCATGAGAAATGTCAATGAATAAAAGCAAGTCCAGTATATATATATATATATATATATATATATATATATATATATATATATATATATATATATATATATATATATATATATATATATATATATCAGTGTTACCCCGGTTATTCGCGCTTCTTGGTTCGCGTTCTCACTCTATCGCGGTTTTTTTTTTGGATGTATTATTATTTTATGGGTATACGCAAAAATATTAAAATACTGGAAAAAATTTTTTTTTCAGTATTTTAATTTTTTTTATTGAAATTTACGTTGCGTGCTGTTATTTATAATGTAAAGGGTGTTTTTTTAACAGTGCAGGGAGGGTTTATACAGTTCGTAAATGAAAAAATAATTGTAAATGAGTATGTGTGTCACGTCATTATTACCTCATTCACCGTAATTTTATCTATCACTTTCATAAAAATTTACGTTGCTGTTATTTATAATGTAAAGGGTGTTTTTTTAACAGTGCAGGGAGGGTTTATACAGTACGTAAACGAAAAAATAATTGTAAATGAGTATGTATGTCACATCATTATCACCTCATTCACCGTAATTTTATCTATCACTTTCATAAAAATTTACGTTGCTTGCTGTTATTTATAATGTAAAGGGTGTTTTTTTAACAGTGCAGGGAGGGTTTATACAGTACGTAAACGAAAAAATAATTGTAAATGAGTATGTATGTCACGTCATTATCACCTTATTCACCATAATTTTATCTATCACTTTCATAAAAATTTACGTTGCTTGCTGTTATTTATAATGTAAAGGGTGTTTTTTTAACAGTGCAGGGAGGGTTTATACAGTACGTAAATGAAAAAATAATTGTAAATGAGTATGTATGTCACGTCATCATCACATTCACGGTAAGTGTTCCTATCACTTTCATAAAAATTTACATTGCTTGCTGTTATCTATAATGTTAAGGGTGTTTTTTTTAACAGTGCAGGGAGGGTTTATACAGTACGTAAACAAAAAAATAATTGTAAATGAGTATGTATGTCACGTCATTATCACCTCATTCACCGTAATTTTATCTATCACTTTCATAAAAATTTACGTTGCTTGCTGTTATTTACATTGTAAAGGGTGTTTTTTTAACAGTGCAGGGAGGGTTTATACAGTGTAAACGTAAAAATATATTAAAATATCTATGTACATGTAGGCGGATCCTACTTTGCGGATTTCCTGGTTCGCGCCGGGTCCCGGAACCGAACTACCGCGATAAGTGAGGCAACACTGTATATATATATATATATATATATATATATATATATATATATATATATATATATATATATATATATATATATATATATATATATATATATATATATATATATATATGATTTTTTCCCCCCCAACTGGAATCTGTCTTTTCAAAATGCTGTTTGAAAACCAAAATATTCAAAAACCAAAGAAATTTTTCCAATGATTAATGTAAAATAGATTAATACATTCTTGAACCCAAGATAATTTTCTTAAATACGAATACAAAAACATATACAAGAATCATTTCATGTACAAGAACAATTAAAGTCATTAAATCTTACAAAAAAACAATCAACATAAATAGGTAAAATATAAAATAATATTTAAATTCACTTTATACTTGCACAATGAATCGTTATGTTAATAATACACTGTTATCCATGAAAAACATGTTGAGCATCAGAAGAACAAAATCTGTGTCGCTTGGCTACATGTTCATGCACTCATATTGATTGAGCTTCTAAAACAGATACATATCTGTAGATCATAGCACAACCACTGCTTGCAAGCACTTTCCCTTTATTATCATACCAACCTGTTATGGCTGGATTATGTGGAGAGAGCATTGAATGCACGTGGTTTGCCAGTGGAGTAGGAAAGAGAGACCAAAAAAGATAAGGAAGAATGGAAAGACATTGTGAATATATGATACCGGCCAATGGAGTTTTCCCTTACCTGCTTAGTATTGTCAACTGTGATGAGTTGGTACGAAGGAGACCTGTCATGATATGAAGCTCCTGTTTGGTCCCACACAAAATCTCTGCCCTACTCTCACTGAGAGTGATCACAGCACTGTGGCAGGGGAGACATGTGCTGACCATTTATCTCCAAAGACCTAAGCTGTGAGTGGGTTTTCTGGTAAATGAATGTGTGTAATTATCAGGCAAGTTTTTCACTTCTTTTTTTTTCTTATGTAAAACCCATACATGCACTGCAGTTTTTATTCTTTTTTAGAACTTGTGCAAATTACACAGGATCAGGATCATCAATATTACTGTACTCCATAATCACGCAAGGTTCACTGTATAAATGACCTGAAGGCCTGGCCGAGGCTTATCTTCGGAAGTTTCGCATATTCAAAATGTCTAAGGTGCTCTACTTAGTTTGTCCTTTGTAGTCATAAATTATCTATATATTGCAAATACAGCATTATATTTTCTCTCCGTGACCAAATCAGTCAGTGATGGAGTTCCTAACTTCAGCACTTTGGAGCAAATTGTACAGATGTCTAAATAATTTGGATAAAATTTTCACAGTGAATACTTCTTATATTGCTATTTCTACAACTACAGTTTCGGCCGCCACATGGGTTCCACTCGGCCGCTCTCGGTTGCTCTCAGTTCTGCATTGGTGCCCGTGCTGTGTGGTTCATTTGTGATTCTATCACAGTTCTTGCTTATTTTCCATTGTTTTTCTTTTAATATAGCCCTTATTATGGCTCCTAAGAAAGTTAAAAGTGTTAGTGATATTGGCGTCAAACACCCCAGACGCATAACAGTGGAAACGGAAAAAAAAAAAAAAAATGCAAAAGATGAAAATGGGGCGCGTGTGTCCGATCTCGCCATGCAATATAGCATGCCGAAATCCACCATCAGTACTATTTTAAAGAATAAAGATTTTAAAGGCAGCTGATGTGGCTAAGGGAGTAAATATATTAACGAAGAAAAGGTCACAGGTGATAGAAGAGGTAGAAAAATGATTAATGTTGAGGATAAATGAAAAACAGTTGGTTGGCGATAGTAATAGCGAGGCCATAATATGCGCTAAGGCGTTGCAAATCCACCAAGATTTAGTAGCAAACTCTCCGAGTTCTAGTGGCGCTAAAGTTGACGAATTTAAAGCCAGTAGAAGCTGGTTTGAACATTTTCGTTGCCGAACTGGGATTCATAGTGTCATTAGACAAGGAGAGGCGACTAGTTCCGACCAAAAAGCAGCGGATTACTACATAAAGGAATTCGCTAAGTATATTGAGAGTGAAGGTTATATCCTGCAACAAGTGTTAAATTGTGATGAAACGGGGACTCTTTTGGAAAATGCCCAAAAGAACCTATATAACCCAAGAGGAGAAATCACTGCCTGGCCACAAACCAATGAAAGACAGGCTTACCCTTTTATTGTGCGCTAATGCTAGTGGGGACTGTAATATCAAGCCTCGATTAGTTTACCACTCTGAAAATCCACGTGTTTTTAAACGCAATAACGTATTGCAGGCTAGCCTCCAAATAATGTGGAGGTCAAATCCAAAGGCTTGGGTCATGCAGATTTTATTCCTAGAGTGGTTGATTGAAGTGTTTGTGTCAGCAGTGAAGAAATATCTTGAGGAAAATTATTTGCCTCTTAAGTGTCTCCTCATAATGGATAATGCTCCTGCCCGTCCTCCAGGTGTGGAAGACGCAATACATTACGACTTCGTTAAAGTAAGATTTCTGCCTTCCACCACCACTCCTATCCTCCAGTCAATGGACCAGCAGGTAATTTCTAATTTTAAAAAGTTGTATAAAAAGGGTCTTTTTGCCAGGTGTTTCCAGGTCACCAATGACACGGATTTGACCCTTCGTGATTTCTAGAACGACTACTTTAATATCCTCCACTGCATTGGCCTCATTGAAAAAGCATGGAAGGAGGTCTCGTATCGTACATTGAACTCCGCCTGGAGGAAACTTTGGCCAGGTTGTGTTACTGATAGAGACTTTAAAAGCTTCAAGCAGGAGTTAGCTACTCAAATTGTGAATGAATTTGTGGCCACGGGCAAAAGTTTGGGCTTGGAGGTCAATGACAAGGATGTGGAGGAGCTAGTGGAGGACCACAGCGAAGAACTTACCACAGATGAATTAATTGAGTTGCAATGTGAACAGGTGAAGATTCTCCAAGAGGAGCAGCCACTGGAGGAAGGGGATGAAAGGGTAAAAGGAGTCCAGTGAAAAATTGAAAGAAATTTTTAGTAAGTGGAATGATGTGCCGGCTTTTATTGAGAATCATCACAAGGATAAAACTGTGGGCAATATAGTGAAATGGTAAATGACAATGCGATGAATATTTTTAGAAAAGTTTACCAAAGAAAAAGAAAAATATCTCTGGATCGTTTCCTTGTCTCAGTATGCAGGGAAGGAGCTTCCAAAAGAGAAAAGAGGGAGAAAACACCAGAAATATAGCCTGTATCAGAAGAGTTCCCCAACATTTTCATGGAAGGGGACTCTCCTTCCAAAAAATAAATCCCTCTCCTCCTTCTCCTCCACCACCATTCATGTATGCCAGCAACAATCATTCACAAAAGTAAATACAATACTGTATTTCTATTATTAATTTTATTTTCCTTAACTGTGTATGCTATTTTCCCTTTACAGAATATACTGTTTATAACCTGTATTATATTTATTGTTTTCCAATACTTAAAAAATTTTAAAATTAATATTTGTGGTGATCTGGAAAGGATTAATTGGATTTACATGCTTTTCAATGGGAAAATCAAATCCAGCCCTTGAACTTTCCAACCCAAGTACACTTTTTTGGAACGAATTAAGTTCGTGGGTTGGGGTCACCACTATATATATATATATATATATATATATATATATATATATATATATATATATATATATATATATATATATATATATATATATATATATATATATATATATATATATGTGTGTGGGTGTATGTGTAAAGCCTTGCTTTGTATATAGCCTCCTTATGTATAAAAGGCCCTTCAAGTAAGTGTACCCAAAATTAGTTTTTAGCCCTATTTAAAATTTGCTGGGTAAATATCTTCGAATACTTTAACCAATGTTTGACAAATTCTCCGACAAGAACTCACATTACCATGCACAAACTCCAATTACCATCACATTTAATAATAAATACTTTTTTTTTAAATGCTTGGAACAGCAAGATCTAACATTTAATTGAATTCAGTATCTGAATTCTATCTGCTATGAGAATATTATACATGCTTGCCTTAACTGAGATCGTAATGGTGTGGAGATATTTGCCTCACGATCTAATCCTCGATCATTTTATTCACATTATATATGGTTCTTTCTTGCTTTTGAATCAGCCTTGAAGCCTTTGGTACTGTGCTCTTATTTGTACTGTGCTCTTACCAGAGTAAATGGAGCTTTATCCATAACTGGGTTTTGAGGTCAAACAGGGAACTCGTGTAAAATCTGTACTTATATGTAGACTGAAATGATAAAGCATAAGTAAAACTACTGCATGAAGTTAGTATATACAACACACATTGTGAAAACAGTGCATATACACCACATAATTTTTGTGTGCATAGTTTTTGCAACTATAAACAGTTAATTATGGTTTGTAATATCTCTTAGGGCAATATGAAAGTTTTTTAAGTACTATTCTCTTTATCTTTCTTCTCTAATTTGCAGAAATCATAAGTACTTATTACCTTCTTTTAAAAGGTATAATACCATGCATTCACTTTCATTGTCTATCATTTGGCCTAAGTTTTAAGTATGATACAGTATATATATTAATCAATGTAGCAAGGAAAAATATAGGCACCTTGTAATCATATCCCTTACACTTACATATCAGGAAAATATAGTAGAATTACTTGAGAGGTATTTTATTTGTAAACAGTTTTAGGCAAGTGGAAGAACTGGCTGCCTAAGATTAAGCATATTTCACTGGCTCTCTAGTAACACACATACTGAAATTCTATTATAGCTTGCGCATAAAGTTATATCTACATGACAGGAAAAAAATATTAACAATATATATTAATGCTTTTAGATTTTCATCTTCCTGAAAAAAAAGTACCTAAAACCTAAAGAGATGAAATAACACATACTTGTCTAAAAATAACATACCCAGAGCTATCTGCCCGAAATAGTACCATAAAGAATAAAATCGTAAAACAGTTGAGTGTATAGCTGCATTCATTAAATCTGACAAGTTTACAGCGTAGCAGCATTTTTCACATCTGTTTACTGCTGTACATTACTGAGTAGTACACAAAATTTTTATACAGAAGATCACAATGAAAAAGACACAAGCAAAAAAGTTTGTACCTCACGTGATGAAAATGAAGTCGAAATTATTGTGTTATATATATCAAGATAGTCCAACTGACTAATGAAGTTACAACCTAGTTTGTATGGTCACCAATACAAACATATTAACAATATAACGCTACATCTTACGGCCATGAAATTCCTGTTCTTTGTAGTTTCACCCTTTTTGCACTTTCATTAGATCCCTGAAAAGAGATCAATATTGGTTATAGGTACCATACGAGTAAAATATAACTAATTTGTGTTTTCTGAAAAAAATTATTTAAGGTCATTATCAGAGGAACTTTATAACACATTACAAGAGAGTGAGGAATTTTTCAAGGCAAGAATAAAGGAAAAAATACACAATCTAAAGATAAATGGAAACAAATTTTATAATTTAGCACACAGCTGTAGCATCGCAACAGGCGACTGATGCCATGAGCAAACCTACTACTGAGGAACTGAAGTAATTTATTTTCTTGATTTTATGCTGAATTCGATACATGACTTTGTCATGCTTGGATAGGATAGGTTAGATTAGGCTATGGTGGTTAGGTTACATCAGTTTAGGGTAAGTTAGGTTAAGTCATGATAATCCAGGTAGTGTAAGTCCAACTCAGCCCACTTTTTCTACCAACTGGGCCCACTATCTCCCAATTTGACACTCACTCTTTTATCAGTACATTATATATATATATATATATATATATATATATATATATATATATATATATATATATATATATATATATATATATATATATATATATATATATATATATATATACAGTGTTCCCTCCCTTATCGCGGTAGTTCGGTTCCGGGACCCGGCGCGAACCAGGAAAACCGCGAAGTAGGATCAGCCTTAATATATATATATATATATATATATATATATATATATATATATATATATATATATATATATATATATATATATATATATATATATATATATATATTTATTTATTTATTTTTATTTTTATTTTTTTTTAAGATGATTATGACACCAGGAGAGGCCAAAAATTATAAAATAAAACAGCCTTTATCAGGCTGTAAAGAGAAACAGAGATGGAGAGTGTAATGACCTGTCAGATGTGAAGGGATTATAAAAGATGTGTAATGTATATCCAGCTCTCTGCTGGGTTTACTATACCTCTGCATTACCTTCATGATGTCTATTCTAAAAATTCTCCTTAGATATTATTATTATTATTATTATTATTATTGGCAACAATAATTTTCCTTAAACCATTATTTTTACTATAAATAATGTAGTTTTGGTTGAATGAACAAGAGTTACTTAAAGATTCTCTCTCTCTCACTCTCCAACACAGGTCTCCCAGACTCTAGATATGCCACAGTACACCTCCTGTAAATTATGCGACCGTCCTAATGCTAACACTCTTGACCACTATTGTCTTCAGTGCCCCACAGTGAGAGATGTTTTACCACGAGGTCAGAACTTAATACAGATCTGCTCATTTTTACTTAATGATGACAACCTTGATGTTATTCTTGCTCGTTATCCTCACTTTGGTGGCCATTAATTATATTGAATTATACATATATTTTCTATATGTTGCTGTATAATTCTGTTTGTGCATTCTGTGTTTCTCTGAGCTTTACTTTTGTATATAATGTACTCTGTGCTGCCATACTGTGAGTTGTGTGTTAGTATGCAGCAATATTTTATCAATGTGTACACCTCCCTGTAAACTATGTTCTATTCTTGGTTTTGTATCCATTTGAAGCATTATTTGTATGAATTCATGTAATGTCTGACGCCTTGGCGCAATAAATTAATAAAATAATAAAATAACTCTCCAACATTCTATTCTACCCAACCCCCCACTCTCTCTTTGTCCCAGCCAACTAGGGAGGGGCACTTTACACAGTTATTAAAAGTAAATAAACCAACAGATGTACAAACAATGATGAGCCCTTAATAATAATAATAATAATGATGATGATAATAATCTCCATAATCATCATCAAAGGAAAATTATTGTTGCAAATGATAATAATAATAATTATAATAATAATAATACTAATAATAATATCTAAGCAGAATTATTGGAATAGACATCATGAAAGTAATGCAGAGGTATATTAAAACCCAGCAGAGAGCTGGATATTCATTACACATCTTTTATAATCCCTTCACATCTGACAGGTCATTACACTCTCCATCTCTGTTTCTCTTTACAACCTGATAAAGTCTGTTTTATTTTATAATTTTTTGGCCCATCCTGGTGTCACAATAATCTTTAAAAAAAAAAAACCGCAATACAGTGAGAACGCGAACCAAGAAATGCGAATAACCGGGGGAACACTGTATGTATATATATATATATATATATATATATATATATATATATATATATATATATATATATATATATATATATATATATATATATATATATATATATATATATATATATATATATATATATATATTAATAACACTGAACTGTTAACATGCAGTCTAAAATGGTGGGAAAAGCCCATTAAATAAAACAACGAAAATACATATACAAAAAGCACTTATCAACTTCGCGACCCAAACTAGTCACCTTCTCAAAGCGCATTTATGAAATTTCTCATCCCAATCTATATCTACTTTTTGTGTGTGTGTGACACCAGGACGAGCCAAAAAAATAAATCTACCCTCATCGGGCCTGGGCATGAAGAAAACAGAGAGAAATTGCTCTTGTTAGCAAGTGATGCCAAGTTATAATGCTTCATAAATGAATGGGGAAAAAGAGACAAACTATAAGAAGACTACATCTTACTATGAGTGTATCCCTTTCTACGTTACTTGTAATTAATTATGTGGGTGTATCCTTTTCTAAACTACTTGTAATTAATTATATGATGATCTGACATCTAACTGCAAAACTTATGCTATATCTTCTATCTTCAACACTTACCGTTTCTGAAGGCCTTTTCTCTGATGTGGACAGCTTAATTTGTTTATGGCCACTATCAGAATCCTGGTCATGACTTCTCTTCTTTTCAGTTTTTCTGTCTTCATTACTTCTTACTTTGTGCTCCTTGATGATGATTTTATCAAGACTTTTTGAAGGTCTATCGTCATGTTGCCTGCTTCTGACTTTATGGTCATTAATGACGATATTATCAAAGCTCTTATTGCTCTCGCTGCTTTGATAGGAAGAGGATTTTGAATGATCCCTTGATGGATTTCCCGTGTGACTGAATGACTTGCCTTTTGAGTCTATTAACATTCTGAGAAACGAAGAAGTATGCGATAGTTAAGAGCTTATTCCTTAATATATATTTTAAATACAAAATCTTCAGTAACAGCATATAATATTCATCATACCATTGAACACTAATGGACACTTTTAGTGTCATTTAATTAATTCTTTTTCTGTAGCTCTAAAACAGCCTAAACGAATCTGTACAGTTTGTCAACAGGACCTAAACTAAGCGACAGAGATATGAATATCTGGGCTAAAAAACAAGATGATAGGGTATGAAGCACATTCCAAAAGAAAATTTTTTAAATAAATACTCGCTTCTTTTTTAATAGTAATGTATCATCCCATTTTACCTTTAAGCAACAAGTATGCAAAACAGGACTCACCTACGTTAATTGATTATATTTATTTAATTTATTTTTTAAAGAGTGCGACATCTGGACAGGCAAAAAAATTCCCCTCATCAAAAAAGGCCCAGGCAGGAAGAAAACATTAAGACGAAGAAAATGTAAAAGGTTAAGGACAAGGCAGAGATGAGGTAATGATACACTGACATATTGACAGCCCGGTCCCGTGTTCAAGGAGGGAGTTTTCATGTGGCTTTTCCCGTTGTTGAGAATAGGCCTATGTTTTTGCGGATAAACCTGCATCATTGTAGCTGACCCCCACACCATAGGTTAAGGGGTATTCCCCCTCAAGTGGGGGTTTGTTTTCATACTCTCAGAGCTGACCGGTGGAGGCATGAGCACAAGCGATGCCTGCTCCTCTTTGTATGTGTTTTGGATGACCCAAGGCATTAAATGGGTCAAGCATTTAATGAATTTTTTCAGGCACCATACAAACAACATTTCCATAAAGGGAATAGGAACTATGTAACTTCCCAAAAAACTAAGTGTTAATCGTCATCACTTATCCATCAACCTGCAAGATAGTTTGAGGAATGGCATAAATATATTATAGAGGAAAGGCATAGTATCATATGACAACATAATATGAAGAGGACAGGCTGAAAGCATAGTCAAGAGTACTGAGGACTTACAGATATGGCAGGATTAGACCTTGAAATACGATAGATTTGATTTTTGAAGGAAGATAGATTATAAGAATTAGGAAATAAAGAAGGATATTAGAGGAAAATGGGAAGAAGTCGCTGCACCGACCAATCCACAAGCGAAAAACCTCCACACAGTACCTGTGATATGAGGCTGCTTGGCGAGTGTTACGTGGCCACGGCAGTGGGGGAGGGATGCAACTAGCAACTCAACAGAGCAGTAATGGAAGTAGTAGAGATAGATAAGGGAAAGGGATGATACCTTACGGCAAAGAGAAGAGAATCCAGATTATAAGTATGAGAAGAGTCATTAATGAGTCTGACAGCCTTAGATTCAACCCTATCAAGGAGATATGTATATGAAGGAGCACCCCAGATGTGCGAGCAGTAATCTAAGCAGGGACGGATAAGAGCTTTATACATTTTAAGTGACTGTAAAGAGGAAAAGTAATGACAAAAACGAAATAGAACTCCCAATTTTCTTAATGCAGATTTAGAAATTTGGATTATGTGATTCCTAATATACAAGTTAGAGGCTATCTGGATTCCAAATATGTTAATAGAATTGAGAGGGTATATTTCGTTAGTTTCAAAGACAATAGGGCTAACAGGAGGAGAAGATAAAGAAATAGCCAGAAACTGTGTCTTGGAGGCACTAAATTTGACTAAGTTGTGGGTGCCCCACTCAGACACCCTCTGCAACTTGGAGTTGAGAGTACAAGAAAGAGTGATACGAGACTGATTTCGAGTAGCAGATAAAGGCTGTGAAGAAAAGGCAGAGGAAAAATGATAGGTAGAATTGTCAACAAAGGTGTGCATATAGAGGAGGATGGGACTGTAGAAGATCATTGATGAAAAAAAGGAACAGAGTAGGTGAAAGAACAGAGCCCTGAGGAACACTGGTGACAGGGAATGGACTAGATGTTGCACACTCAACACCCACAGATATAAAATGGTCAGAAAGAAAATTGGAAATCAGATAACAGAGAGAAGAGGTAAAGCCATAAGAATGGAGTTTGGTCAACAGACCCTTGTGCCAGATTCTGTCAAAACCCTTAAAGATATCAAGGGCAAAGACAAAGGATTCCCCAAGGTTCCTCAGAGATGACCATACATGAATACGATAAGACAGGAGGCCTCAATTGGATCTTGCCATGCAGAAGCCGTACTGGTGACTGGAGATAAGCAAGTTAATTCAAAACGTTTTAAGAAGTGAAAATTGAGCAAAGTTTCGAATATTTCA
This sequence comes from Halocaridina rubra, assembly GCA_037179515.1. Classification (NCBI taxonomy): domain Eukaryota; kingdom Metazoa; phylum Arthropoda; class Malacostraca; order Decapoda; family Atyidae; genus Halocaridina; species Halocaridina rubra. The sequence continues at coordinate 84,239 of JAXCGZ010022743.1, read as the reverse complement.
GCAATAGAAGAGATTAGGGCAATTATCGGTAGTTTGAAGGGATAGAGTGATCACCCATCTTAAGACCAGGGTGAACTAGAGAATACTTCCAAGATGAAGGATAGATACTGGTCGAGAGAATTAGGTAAAATAGACAGAAAAGCATGGGAACCAGTTAATCTTCAAACTCCTTAAGGAACCTTGCAGGGATACCATCAGGACCAGATGCTTTGTTCGTCTTTAATGAGTGATGAACCTATATGGACTTTGCGTGAAGAAAGGATAAGGGAGGGCATAGGGTTAGAGAGGGGTAAAGAAAGAGGTGCACTGAGCTGGAATCGTGTATGGAAAAGTTGGCAGAATAATGAGTGCCAAAGAGAGTGGCTTTGTCAGTGGGAAAGCAAGCTATAGCACCATCAGAACAAATGAGAGGAGGAAAGCCAAAGTTACTATAAATGAATGGAAGCATATATCAAACCACAAAACTGAGGGTATTTCGCTTTTGGATTACACAAAGCTTGAAAAATAAGGTATGCATGGCTCCACTAGCTAACAAAAATAGAAGTCATAATTACTTATGCATGATTATTGGCCTTTTACGGAAAATATATAATGCAATTCATTTTGTACATTTACACATAATATAGAAGAGTAAACAAAGTTGAAATAAACACAAGTAGTGAGATACACTGAGGATACGATATATATATATATATATATATATATATATATATATATATATATATATATATATATATATATATATATATATATATATATATATATATATATATATATATATATATATATATATATATATATATATATATATAAAGTCAAAATCTCGATAGATGTTAGTTTGAGGTAAGGGCTGTCTGTAGCATCATTTGAGTAAATAACATTGCTGTGTAGCTAGGCTAGGTAGAAGTGACCCTCTGGAGTAAAGTTATAGTGTACAGTATTGAGTGTCAGGGATCAAGTTAGCCCGTGGAAGGCTTTAACTTTTCATATGAGATGCAGGGCAGTTTGTTGCTGGTCACAACAAAAGTCCTTCTTATTATATCTATTCAGCCATACTCTCTTATTATAGTCCAGAGTTTTCATGGTCTTCATTTGCTTTCCTGACATAATTCTCATCATACTACTGCACCTAATAAGTAGTCTGCCACTTAATCATCCTTTATAAATGGCACTGCCTTAAATATTTATAATCATTTGCCTTCATCATTGTTAAAATCGTTTCATAGTTTTTAATTGTACTTTCAGTGACACGCTTTATTCTCAGTACCTCTCTTATGTAATTTACATACCTGGAGTCAATTTGTTGTAAATATAGAAAGTGAAAGAAGAGGTAAGCATGTGAGCTTAATAAGAATGAAAAGTGACTACGATAGATCCTTGAGTACAGTAATGAATGGTAGAAAGCACGACCATAACTGAAGAAGCGAAAATAAACATCTTCTGATCAAGATTGTTAACAGTTACAGAAGAGAGGTACTGAGAATAAAGCGTGTCACTGAAAGTACAATTAAAAACTATGAAACGATTTTAACAATGATGAAGGCAAATGATTATAAATATTTAAGGCAGTGCCATTTATAAAGGATGATTAAGTGGCAGACTACTTATTAGGTGCAGTAGTATGATGAGAATTATGTCAGGAAAGCAAATGAAGACAATGAAAACTCTGGACTATAATAAGAGAGTATGGCTGAATAAATATAATAAGAAGGACTTTTGTTGTGACCAGCAACAAACTGCCCTGCATCTCATATGAAAAGTTAAAGCCTTCCACGGGCTAACGTGATCCCTGACACTCAGTACTGTACACTATAACTTTACTCCAGAGGGTCACTTCTACCTAGCCTAGCTACACAGCAATGTTATTTACTCAAATGATGCTACAGACAGCCCTTACCTCAAACTAACATCTATCGAGATTTTGACTTTATATATATATATATATATATATATATATATATATATATATATATATATATATATATATATATATATATATATATATATAATATATATATAATAATAATAATAAACATTATAATTATTATTATTATTATTATTATTACCATGTCTATGGTATCCAGTATAACATAATTATATCATCCTGAAGTCATACTGCTCAGTATTTTTTTTAACGTTTTCATAATAATTTTTTCTTCTTTCTTTTTCTTATTCTTAATATTATTATGATGATGATGATTATTATTATTATTATTATTATTTTCAAGTAGTATATTACTTTCGACTGTCTGGATTCAAACCTGAGACCTGAAGAACAGGCATCCACAGGCTAGGACACTGAGCCAAAGATGTCTCAAATGTGAGAACTAGAACTGCTAGTGAAGTCACTCAGATTTACATAGACCACTACTGTGCCTTTCTACTCTGAAATTTTTATCTCTCTCCTGGCCAGCCAGTGCCAAACACACATATTTAATTCTAGGGAGAAACGTAAAAAATTTAGGGGATGACAACACTGTTTGAAGACAATGATACCAGCTGTAGTGATGGCGAGTTATTAGGCATTGACGATGAAGATTTTGGACCGAAGATCAATAATGATTTTGTTTTAAACATTATATGCTCAAATTTACTAAAAACACTTTTAATGAATAAGCCCTATGGCAATACGGTGCATCTAATGTGCCCATTCATCTTCTATGTAACCACATACAGTAGTCAGTATAAACCTTTAAGAAGCATCTACTGTACATGTAAACATGGGATAAAGGAAGTTCTCCAACAAAGTCACTTGTAATAATTCACAATCTGGAAGAACCCAACATTCTGAACAGATATAATGGAGCAAAGATACAGCTGTCATTACAAGGCTAAGACTAATCATCGCCCATTTCTGAAATACCTCTGTCGGACAACATCATTAACGCCTATATCTACCAGTTACAATATGCTACTGAGGGAAGGGCCAGAATTATTTTTTCTGAACTCTCCGTGAGCTGGAGCCAAGACTCCAATCAACCAAAAAGTCTGTGAAATGGATAACTAATGTGAAAGCATAGCTTAACCTACTGGTTCCTTCTTTATCTTTTTGATAGAAAAACTCAATTCCAGATTGATGTGATGTATGAAGACATACAAAACTTGCTTAGTATGGCGTAAATCCATCATCATAACACGAATGTATGCTGTATATTGCCAATACCATTGCAGAGAATAAAACAATATTCCAATATTCACCTTACAAAATTATTCCAAATGAAAAGAAACACATTTTCTGTTATGCTTCTCATTTAATATTATCGAGACTTACAAAAACGCTCCTATGTATACTAGATTTTTTTTTCTTTTTATAAATTATTGAATCTCCTGACTTTGATGTTCTCTGGGTAAAAATCTATCTCTCCACTACCACTATATTCCTTTGCTTCTGCTACTGTTCTCCAAACTCCACTGACTTTGTGTCTTTCTTTGAATATATGTCCTCTTGCCATGAGCCCTTCCTATCTTCTGACCCACATGTCGAGTTCTCTATATTGGAGACTTCAATGTACACCACAGTGAGTGGCTTATTTTTTCTCACATTGATGTGAGAGGCACCGAGGCCCTTGCTTTCTCTATTACTCATGATCTGAAGCAAATTAGCTAACATCCCACTAATGTTCCCGTTCGACACAAACATACAGCCAACACTCTTGACCTATTTCTTACTTCTAACCCTTCAAACTACTCTTATTCTGTGCCTTTCCCTCTCGGTAAATCTGACCACTCTATGATCTCAATCTTTTCCCTTTTCGCTCCCCCTCCATCAATCTCCTACTCAGCACCGCCTTTGGCACGCTGAGCATACCCAACGTGAAGATTTGCGTAATTTCCTCTTTGACTTCCCATGAGATGACTACTGGTTTCGGTCCCGTAACCCTGATCAGGTAGCCCTAAAAGTTGCCAATATCATAACCTCAGGAATGGAGGCGAACATCCCCTCTATGAAAACTTTTTCTCCCCCTAATCCTTGGTTCGACTGTGCCTACTCCACGGCTATTCAGGCTAGAAATTGGGCACACCGGTTGTATCAAGCCTCCCCTTTTCATTTAACTCATTCTGCTCTTATTGTAGCCAGGAACCACTATGCTGCTCAGATTCGAAGGTCTAAGGCTTCCTTTAATAGAAGGGAAGTTGATGACCTTAACTCCTCTCCCACTGACAAATGTATCTGGTCCTTGGCCAAAAACCTCTCCCAAAACTTCTGTAACTCATGCTCTTCCCCTCTCATTCATTCTGATGGTTCTATAGCTTCCTCTCCCACCGACAAAGCCACTCTCTTTGGCTCTCATTTTTCTGCCAACTCTTCCGTAAACAATTCCAGTGTACCTGTCCCTCAGTCTTTACCCCTCTCTAACCCTATATCCTCCCTTATCCTTTCTTCACACAAAGTTCATAAGGTTCTTTGCTTGCCAAAGATGAACAAGGTATCTGGTACCAATGGTATCCCTGCAAGCTTCCTTATGGAGTTTGCATATGAACTGGCTCTGGTGTTTTACAGTCTTTTTTGCCTCATTCTCTCAACCAATATCTATCCTTCATCTTGGAAGCATGCTCAAGTACAACCTGTTTCTAAGAAGGGTGACTGCTCTATTCCTTCAAACTACCAACCTTTTGCCTTAGCCTCTTCTATCGCTAAAGTTTTTGAAACTTTGCTCACTGCTTACTTCTTGAAATGCCTTGAATCTAACTCACTTATCTCCAATCACCAGTACAGCTTCCGCAAGGCAAAATCCACTGGTGACCTCCTGTCCTATCTTACTCATGTATGGTCATCTTCTCTGAGGAAATATGGGGAATCCTTTGTTGTTGCTCTTGATATCTCTAAGGGTTCTGACAGAGTCAAGCACAAGGCTCTGTTGGAAAAAAATCCCTGCTCATGGCTTTACCCTTTCTCTCTGTTCTCTGATTTCCAGTTTTCTTTCTGACTGTTTTACATCTGTAGTTGTTGACAGTGCAACATCTAGCCCATTCCCTGTTACCAGTGGTGTTCCACAGAGCTCTGTTCTTTCACCTACTCTGTTCCTTCTCTTCATTAAAGATCTTCTACAGTCCCCGTCTTCCTCACTTCTTCATCCCTTTGCCAATAATTCTACCCTTCACTTTTCCTCTGCCTTCTCTTCACAATCTTCATCTGCTATTCGTAATCAGTCCCGTATCACTCTCTTCTACTCTCAACTCTGGTTTGCAGAGGTATCTGAGTGGGTCACCCAAAATTTAGGTAAAGTCAATGCCTCCAAAACACAGTTTCTGGCTATTTCTATCTTCTTCTCCTCCTCCTGATAGCCTTATTGTCTTCGAAACTAACGAAATTTACCCTCTTAATTCTATTAACATATTAGGAATCCATATAGCCTATAACTTGTCTTGGAGGAATCACATCATTCAAATTTCTAAATCTATATCCAAAAAATTGGGGGTACTGTTTCGATTTTGTTATTACATTTCCTCTTTACAGTGACTTTAAATCAATAAAGGTCTTATCCATCCCTGCTTAGAATACTGCTTGCATATCTGGGGTGCTTCTTTTTATAACTATCTCCTTGAGAGGGTTGAATCTAAGGCAGTCAGACTCATTAATGATCCTTCTCTTACTTCTAATCTGGATTATCTTTTTCTTCGCCATAAGGTATCATCCCTTTGTCTTTTCTATCGCTACTACTTCCATCGCTGCTCTGATGAGTTGGCATGTTGCATCCCTCCCCCACTGCTGAGGCCGTGTAACACTCACCAAGTGGCCTCGTCTCACAGGTACTGTCTGGAGATTTGTAGCTTGCGGATTGGTCAGAGCAGCGACTGCTACTTCCCATCTACCTACAGACTCTGGAACTCTCTTCCTCCTTCTGTCTTTCCAATTCTTATACCCCATCTTCCTTCAAAAGGCGAATCTAACGTCATCTCAGGGCCTAATCCTCCATATCTGTAGGTCTTTAGTACTTTTGACTAATTTTTCAGTCTGTCCTATTCCTATCATTACCTCATCTCTGCCTTGTCCATAACCTTTTTCTTTTCCTTCATCTTAATATTTTTTGTGCCTAGGCCTTTACTGATGAGGGCAGTGTTTATTTGCCTGTCCCAGTGTCAAAAGAAAAAAAAGAAAAAAATGTGAATGGCACCGGTACAGGCTAGAAAATTGCCCTCATTTGGCCCGGGCACCAAGAAAGCACTGAGACAAAGAAGAAGAAGCTTAAGGCTAAGGCAGAAATAAGAGAATCTATCTATCTATCTACCTTGGCAGTTTCCCCCTTTAATTGGGGGGTAGCCAACATCAAGAAAGGAAAACAATAAGGGGATTACTTTGCTCTATGGGCAATGACGAGGGAGCTAGCGACCGTTCAGATGGCACTGCTGGAGTGCCACAGCCCATCCTCCCGGCTCTTCCACAACCTGTGTCGCCTCACAACTGCCAACTCCTCCTACTGCCCCTACCACAGGGCTACCTCTGTAAGATGCAGCCCCGTGGTAACAGCAGATGCCCATCAGAGCTGCGTCACAATCACTCGCCACTCATTCCTATTCCTAGCACGCTCGCTTGCTTCCCTCACATCCATCCTCCTATCATTCAGGGCTCTCCTTACTCCATCCATCCATCCAAACCTAGGTCTCCCTCTAGCATTTCTCCCATCAACTCGCATTCATCACCTTTTTCGGCAGCCTTTCATTATCCATCCTTTCCACTTGGCCAAACCATCTCAGAACATTCATATCTACTCTGGCTGCAATTTCTCTCCTCACACCCATTCTTGCTCTCACCACTTCATTCCTAACCCTATCCAATCGAGATACACCAATCATACTCCTCAGGCATTTCATCTCAAACACATTTAGTTTCCGTCTCTCACTTACTTTCATACCCCATAACTCTGATCCATACATCACAGTTGGCACAACCACTTTCTCATACAAAACTTTCTTAACATTCATTTCCAACCCTCTATTCTTCATCACTCCTTTCAATGCACCCAACACTTTACATCCTTCATTCACTCTGTGACACACATCTGCTTCCACTCCACCATTTGCAGCTATAACCGAGCCTAAATACTTACAACTGATTAACTTCCTCAAGTGTCTCTCCATTCAACATAACATTCAATCCAGCACCATCCTCATTTCTTGTACACCTCATAACCTTACTCTTTCCCACATTCAATCGCAACTTCCTTCTCTCACACACCATTCCAAATTCTGACACTAACTGACACAGCTTTTCCTCTGAATCTGCCACCACCACAGTATCATCTGCAAACAGCAACTGATTCAGCTCCCACTCGTTATCATCCCCATTTACCATTCTCAAACCTCGACCACGCACTCGCTCACCTCTCTTACAACTCCATCAATATACAAATTGAAAAGCCATGGTGACATCACACATCCCTGTCTCAGTCCCACACTCACTGGAAACCACTCATTCACTTCATTCCCTACCCTAACACAAGCTCTACTGTCCTCATACAAACTCTTCACTGCATGCAACAATTTACCATTAATTCCATATATTCTCAAAACATTCCACATAGCCTCTCTATCAACTCTATCATATGCTTTCTCCAGATCCTGAAAGGATAGTTAGAGTACGATATATCTGCTTTTTGAAGGAAGACAGGTAATAAGAATTAGGAAAGACAGAAGGAGGAAGAGAGTGTCAGAGTCTGGAGCTAGAAGGGAAGAAGCAGTCATTGCACTGACCAATCCACAAGCTACAAATCTCCACATAGAACCAGTGAAACAAAGCCACATGGCGAGTGTTACACAGCCTCAGCAGCGGGGGGAAGGGATAAAACTCAACAACTCATCAGAGCAGCGATGGAAGTAGAAATGATGGAAATGAGAAAAGGATGATACCTTACTGCGAAGAGCAAGAGAATACAGATTAGAAGTAAAAATATAGCCATTGATGAGTCTGATTGCCTTATATTCAACCCTATTAAGGAGATAAGTATAAGAAGCACCCCAGATGTGTGAGCAGTATTCCAAGCAGGGACGGAAAAGACATTTATATATCTTAACTGAAAACATGAAAAGCAATTGTTGCCATCCTATAAACATGCAGTGCAAATATATACTAAAGAACTAGGTTACTAAAATAATGTAACACTTACGATTGCCAATCATCTTCTGCAATTTTTCTTTCACGTCTTGCTCTCATTTTCTTCAGTATTTTACCTCTTCGATTATCTCTGTAATCACGTTGAAATTTTGGGGATATATGCTTGTAAAAGTATTTAATTACATCCCTTCTATCGGTTTTTGCGATAAGAGCTGGGCTGAATCCTCTCTGTTGGCATAAATCTTACCTCAAAAAGTAATTTTTATGCATGAATGAGGAATGTACTACTATGATAAACATTATATATAAAACTAAAGGAATAAAACTCTCCATACTATATACAGCCACATTATAAGGTTCAGGCTTTAAAGTAAACAATTATGGTCGCATATATCAAACAATCATTTGAGATTAGACACATAATATCCCATTCTCTGATCTTACCAAATTGTAGTTCTATGTAAAATACTTTCAAAGCAGACTATTAAGGCCAGATTACATCAAATAAAATTTATAAATACAGACACTATTATGAGAAATATGATCAGCTTTCCATTATTAAGTTATCATGGAGGTAATGCTATGTGTCCGCCTTATTGAAGAAATTTTAGTCCATATACACAAGTAGGGCCAAAATTATATGTCTAAAGTCCAAGGTACTTAGTGTCTCAATATCTTTGCTGTGTATAGTAAAATAAGATGGAACTGAGATTTTAAGTCTGCACTGAAAGAGTGCCCAGCTTATTCCAGTGACAGTAAAGCAAGGTTTGACTGTATCACAGTAAGTTACTTCTATAAACTGCAAGGGAAAAAATATCATCCGTATATAAATTATGGGGTAGATGATCTCCAATAACCTGTTAAAGCAACCTCTTAAAAATAATCACACTATTTTTGCTCTGAATTTAGAGGGAACCATCTAAGAGATCACGTACATGTATATCCTTATAATTTAAAAAGGTTCTCTACTGCGTATTACTGATCATAACTGTGGTTAATGATAATCTTTGCAAAGCTTCTAAACAAGCTGCATCTTAATTTAATAATGTAAAGCAATCTGGCAGAAGATTACAGTTAATGTATAAAATTTCTTTATTATACAAAACACTGTGGTACTCTATGAAATAATATATATTCCTGATCTCAAGTCTCATTTCACACAAATATGTCACATGATGCACATATTAACCAGATTGTAGAAAGGTAATGTCGGATTTTTTATAATGGGTCTATAATTCACGCTCTTATAAAGGTGTCTAAAAACATCTGAAGTATTAATATTAATAATATAAAAATTGTTCAGTACATATTAAAGGGAGATGTACATTTTCAAATAAAATACTTATATGCCATATCATAATCACTAACACGATGATACTCATACATGTCATAAACAATGAATTAAAAACATAATTACCACCCGAGCCAAGCTAAAAATCTAGGTTTCAAGTTTTCCTGGTTCATATTTAGCTCTGCTTCATATGTCTATGTTATCGCTCACTGAATCACAAATGTTTATCAAGGTAGTTATTATATTATGATTAGTAGGTTGGCCATGGCACCAGCCACCGGTTGAAAGACTACGACTGAAGGTATTAGGATGCAACTAGGACTGGTCCAGACAGTTCTGGGTTGAGTCTTCCTTCAGGACGGTTCTTTCCTCATGCCTACATCTACACTGAATATTCTGGCATATTTATTACATATCTCTTGTTATTCCATTACATTTGACAAGTCACAACATTAACCACATCTGTCTCTATTACTTTCTTTTTCCTTACATTTGTCATTATTTATGGAAGGTCCACAGCTAATGGCCCTCAGTACCCGGCATAGAGGGGTGCGAAGAATCTCCGGGGATCGTGTTGACTCCACTATTGGCTTGAGGGCAGACACGCCTGGTGGTAGTAATGGTTCTGCCCTTAACCTTGCACCTCCCAATAGATCTGCTTCTTTCACTCTTCACTATTCTAACATTCGTGGGCTGAACTATAATCTTTCATCTGTGGAACAGCACTTAGGCACTTTCCTCCCTAACCTCCTCCTCCTATCTGAAACCCAGCTGTCTATACATGCTTCCACTGACCCATTTCAAATATCTCACTCTAATCTGTACACTCGTTTTCGTTCCAAAGGTGGGGTCTGTGCATACTGCAACACTAACACTCCTACTGCAAGGCTGATGGACCTTGAATCTCCTGACTTTGATGTTCTCTGGCTAAAAGTCTATCTCTCCACTACCACTATCTTCCTTTGCTTCTGCTACTGTTCTCCAAACTCCACCGACGTTGTGTCTTTCTTTGAATATCTGTCCTCGTGCCATGAGTCCCTGCTATCTTCTCACCCACATGCTGAAGTTCTCCACATTGGAGACTTCAATGTACACCACAGTGAGAGGCTTCATTCTTCTCACACTGATGTGGGAGGAAGCAAGGCCCTTGCTTTCTCTATTACTCACAATCTGGAGCAAATTATCAAACATCCTACTCGCGTTCCTGATCATTACAAACATGCTGCAAACACTCTTGACCTATTTTTTACTTCTAACCCTTCAAACTACTCTTATTCTGTGCTTTCCCCTCTTGGTAAATCTGACCATTCTATGATCTCAATCTATTCCATTTTCGCTACCCCACCACCAATCCCTCCTACTCAGCGCCGCCTTACGCACTTCGAGCGTACCCAAAATGAAAATTTGTGCAACTTTCTCTTTGACTTCCCATGGGATGATTATTGCTTTCGGTCCCACAACCCTGATCAGGTAGCTCTAAAAGTTGCTGAGATCATGACCGCGGGAATGGAGGCGTAAATTCCCTCTTCTACAAAAACTTTCTCTCCCCCTAAACCTTGGCTTGACCGTGCCTGCTCCATGGCTATCCAGGCTAGGAATCGGGCTCACCGATCTTACCTAGCCTCTCCTTCCGATTTAACTCGCTCTGCTTTTATTATAGCTAGGAATCGCTGTACTGCTCAGATTCAAAGGTCTAAGGCATCCTTTATAAGAAGGAAAGTTGATGACCTTAATTCCTCTCCCACTGACAAATGCTTTGGGTCCTTAGCCAAAAACCTCTCCAAAAACTTCTGTAACTCAAGCCTTCCCCTCTCATTTGTTCTGATGGTTCTATAGCTTGCTCTCCCAGTGACAAAGCCACTCTCTTTGGCTCTCATTTTTCTGCCAACTCTTCTATCAACGATTCCAGCGCACCTGTTCCTCAGTCTTTACCCCTCTCTAACCCTATGCCCTCCCTTATCCTTTCTTAACGCAAAGCTCATAAGGTTCTTCGCTCGCTAAAGACGAACAAGGCATCTGGTCCCGATGGTATCCGTGCAAGGTTCCTTAAGGAGTTGGCAGATGAAGTGGCTCCCGTGCTTTGCCGTCTTTTTCGCCTCAGGCTGTCAACCAGTATCTATCCTTCATCTTGGAAGCATGCTCTAGTTCAACCTGTTCCTAAGAAGGGTGACCGCTCTATTCCTTCTAACTACCGACCTATTGCTCTAACCTCCTCTATTGCTAAAGTTTTCGAAACTTTGCTCAATTCTCACTTCTTAAAACATCTTGAATCTAACTCACTTATCTCCGATCACCAGTACGACTTCCGCACGGCAAGATCCACTGGTGATCTCCTGTCCTATCTTACTCATGCATGGTCATCTTCTCTGAGGAACTATGGGGAATCCTTTGTCTTTGCCCTTGATATCTCTAAGGCTTTTGACAGTCTGGCACAAGGCTCTGTTGGCCAAACTCCCAGCCTATGGCTTTACCCCCTCTTTCTGTTCTCTGATTTCCAGTTTTCTTACTGACCGTTCTATATCTGTAGTTGTTGATGGCACGACATCTAGCCCTTTCTCTGTTACCAGTGGTGTTCCACAGGGCTTTGTTCTTTCACCTACTCTGTTCCTTCTCTTCATCAATGATATTATACAATCCCCATCTTCCTCTCTTCTTCATGCCTTTGCTGATGATTCTACCCTTCACTTTTCCTCTGCCTTTTCTTCACAACCTTCATCTGTTACTCGTAATCAATCTCGTATCATTCTTTCTTCCACTCTTAACTCCGATTTGCAGAGAGTATCTGAGTGGGGCACTCAAAATTTAGTTAAATTCAATTCCTCCAAGACACAGTTTCTCACTATCTCTTTATCTTCTTCTCCTCCTGATAACCCTGTTGTCTCCGAAACTAAAGAAATTTACCCTCTTAACTCTATCAACATATTAGCAATCCATACAGCATCTAACTTGTCTTGGAGGAATCACATGATCCAAATTTCTAAATCTTCATCCAAAAAGATTGGGGGATTTGTTTCGTTTTTGTCATTACTTTCCCTCTTTGCAGTTACTTAAAATTTACAAAGGTCTTATCCATCCCTGCTTAGAATACTGCTCACACATCTGGGGTGCTTCTTCCTTTACTTATCTTCTTGATAGGGTTGAATCTAAGGCAGTCGGACTCATTAATGATCCTTTTCTTACTTCTAACCTGGATTCCCTCTCTCTTCGTCGTAAGATATCTTCCCTCTCGCTTTTCTATCGCTACTACTTCCATCGCTGCTCTGATGAGTTGGCGACTTGCATCCCTCCTCCACTGCCGAGGCCGCGTAACACTCGCCAAGCGGCCTCATCTCACAGATACTGTGTGGAGATTTGTAGCTCGCGGATTGGTCGGTACAGCAACTGCTTCTTCCCATCTACCTCCAGGCTCTGGAACTCTCTTCCTCCTTCTGTCTTTCCTAATTTTTATGACCTTTCATCCTTCAAAAAGCAGATCTATCGTCATCTCAGAGCCTAGTCCTACATATATCTGGGTCCTCTGTACTTTGACTGTTTTTTTCTGTCTGTCGTTTTCCTTTGTGTGACATTACCTCATCTCCGTCTTGACCTTAACCCTTTTCTTTTCCTTCATCTTGGAATTTTCTCATGCCCGGGCCTTTAGTGATGAGGGCAGTTTCTGCCTGTCCCGGTATCACACACACAAAAAAGGACCTCTCATGTATGTCTGTATGGACTGGATAAAATATTCATCTATTTATGACATTTACAAGTCCCATTATGCTTCTCACACCATGGCCCATCCCTTCCCTGACTGTCCCTTCCCAATCAACACCATCCACAATATACTGTCAAAAACATCCGACTGGCTACACTAAACATAAAACAATTTAAAGACAAATATTATATTAAAAAAAGAACATAAAGTAATGGAAAAATCAAATTAAAACATAATTTTGCTGTGTTCTTTTCATATATACTGATATTAATATTACAAAATAATATATTTTTCTGTTAAGTGGTTCTGAAGCTTTGAGATATACTGTCATAATATATAACATTCCAAAGTTACTAAAATTCACATTTTGGCATGTAGCTATGACAAACGAAAAGTTAGTATGAATTCGTATATATATTTTTACGCTATCTAAAAATACTGAGGCTTGAAAGTAGTTTCTTATATTGTGCATATTTATACAACTAAATGTGATACAAACTTGTAGTAATTTGCTTTAAATAACAAATATAAATCAATTACCTGAATCCACGTATTGGCCAAAATCATTCTTGCCAAAGCATATGGTCTTCCATTCAACTATGCACAATTGGTGTTTACTAGCTTAAAATGAACACAAATACTGTACAGGGTACTTTGATTATTCCAAGAATATCTGTGAGCCCAAATGCTGGTAAAAACAATACTGATGTAAGACCTAAGAAAGCAGAAAATGAGGATATCTCAAAGTCTTACCAATGTTAATAAGTAATAAGTAATAAAAAAAGAGGCTGAAAGAATAGTCAAAGTAATTAAGACCATACCTGAAAACATTCTAAATGAAATAAAAATCATGAAAATTATTAATTTCTTCATATGAGAAAAAAGGATGTGACATTTGCAATTTAATAATATTGACAATAGTTTATAAAGATAAATAATTCAAGTAAGCATGCAAAATAAGTGTCCAATATTTAAACAACTCTTAATCATATTAACGGCCATACCACGAGTAGGTATGCCGGTTTCCTTAGATTCAAGGAACTTAAGCACCATTGGGTGTGGTCAGTACTTGGAATGTGTACACTTGGGAATGCCAGATGCTGTTTACATATAAGGGGACCATCGTAGTGGTAGAGTGCTTGATTCGGGAGGTGATGGACCCATGTTTGAGTCTGCAGCAGGGCGTTGGGAAGAGCATCCA